>APFE030586236.1:158705-214912 GCA_000404065.3 Pinus taeda
GGTAGGGGAGTAAACACTAAGTTAGCGGGCGCGAGAGGAATCGCCGATAATGATAATGACCCTCAAGGTACTGTAGTACAATTCACATGGTGTGAATACATGATTCAATGTTAAACACCACGCAAAATCTTTCGGTCAAAGGCCATTAATGTAAACCTGTCGCTGGAAGTGAGAAACTTGCCATTGAGGCATGCAAGCTTGAAAGTACTGAAACGAGTGTTCCTAGGTCGACTTCTTGGATAATGAGTTGATGTTGACAAGAAGTGACCTGTCGTAGGAGGGTATTAATGAATCCCACATCTACGACACGGAATGGAGCAAATGATTTTGTGGAGGTGAAAGCTATCTAATGATACAAGGTTCAGGGTGGCGGTCATGAAAGAATGAAGCATGAAGGTATTGAAACGGATGAGACGCAAGCTCAGTTGGTGAATTCTCTGAGGGAATTCTCTTGAACATATCGGTGACATTGAAATGGATTGGTAGCGTTAACCCCAAAAATGGATGGTACGGTGGACCAATGGTAATATGACCGGTGAATGGAATAACCCAACCTAACTCAATCATGGTGATGGAGTGAAAGTGTCATGTTCAAGAGCAACCTACTACCAATAAAGTTTCTTCAAGTTTTCTTCCCAATTTTTCCCCAGTCATTTCTAACCAGTACCTCTTTCTTTTTTTCAAGCTTGAGGAGGATAACATATGCTTGTTCTATAATTTTCCTTTCGGGCAAACCCGTTGCTATGTTTTAACGAGCCTAGTGATAGTGAAACTCGTTTTTGTCTGCATGGACAAGTTTGTCGCTATTGTTTTAACGAGTTTAATGACAAAGGAAACTCCAACATTCCTTTTTCATAATATAATCCCTTAAGTCCGAAAAAGTCTAAAATAATATGAAAGGGATGAATTTTCGATAGTTTTAACGAGCCTAACAAGACAATCACTCGATCTTTTTGTGTAAAGATCCCCCAGGTACAAAAAGATTAAAATCTAGAGGAGGGATAACACTTCCGATCACTTTAACAAGATGGAGAGGCGAATTGCTTGGAAATCTTTTCATATTTTACGAGTCAAATGAAAAGAGCTTAAAGGAGACTCGTTTTTTGAGGAACGAGTGATATTTTCAAGTAGTAGCTAGTTCTAGGTGAGGCTTGGAACTTTTCAATCATGGCAGTGTAAACAAGATGGCTAATAGAATCACTCGTTGTAGCTGTTCCTCAAAAGGGTTAAACAATCAAATGGAGGCATATGATCAGCTAAAAAAGACTGGAGGTGATGATAAGAACATGACCAAGGCTCAAAAGCTGATGATAATGCCATCGCAATGGTTATTTACCAAAGGTGGGTTCATTTTTTAATGAGCTTAAAATCTGGTGGAACATATGCTAATTGCTAGGTTTATCTTTTAACGAGCTTGAACCTCGTGTAAAACTACTCGTGATAATGGTCATTGATATCCGATTCACCATTAACACTATGTTCTTTTGACGGTCGTACTACCTATTTGATTGCTCCATCAAACTGATTAGAAATGAGAGTACATGCTTGAAAAATGATTTTAAAAACTAATACCGTACTTGAGTTACATGAAAAGTAACTTAAAAGTAGTTTTTATCCCTCATTTTACCATTTCATTTGAATTTGGGATTGTTGGAGCTCTGGAGGTGTTTTACCCCTTGATTTTCATTAGTTGATTCTGAGAGATTCTGTGGACAATTTTCGGCACTATCAAGACTAGGCAGGAGCTAAACCTGAGCTCTTTAGTTGCATTCTTTCCTTTCTGAATTCTGAGCATGTTTTGCTGCTTTTCTAAGCCTCTAGGGTTTGAAAATTTTATTATGCCTCCATTGCACATAGTATACATCGAAAGGTGCACCGTATCCTAGGTTGGCCACTAGCCAGTCAGTATGCATCCCACCCAGTACACAACTAGGGTGAAGTATGCATCCCACCCATTACACAGCTAGGGTGCGATGGGCGCAAGGAGGAAAACTTTTGCACTGATTTTTCATGGAAATTTTGCCTCTTTTTTTTTGCCAAATCAGGATCCTAATTCATCTATTGTTTGTTTTTCAGAGATTCATCAGAGCAAAATGGTTGTTACATAGCATGACTATGGGCATGAAGAAAAGGACATGGTTGCCTTACATGATCCGGTATGGTAACTGCATTGCGGAACTATGGTTTCCTCAAGTTCTTCTGCATATGTAGCGTGAGGCAACAAATGAACTTGTTACAATATTTCCTCGATATATGGGATCCTACCAACCAAGTGTTCCAAATTAGAGGCAAATCCATCCCTTTGACTATTGAGGACATCTTATTCTTGACCGGTTTATTGAGGTGTGGTGCCCCTCTTTCACTATCAAGTTCCGCCTATGGAGGCGAAGCTATGAGGGATTATATTCACCGATATTGTAGAGAAGGATATCAGCCAAGTAGGGATGGCAAGATCAGTATCTGAGATGTCACTGACTGGTCCTTGAGGACTATCTTATTCACCTTTACTAGACTGGCTGGTAGCACGACTCTTCACTTGGCCAATAGGTCCTATATGCAGTATGACTTGGAATGCCTTGAAGCAAATGTATTCAACTGGTGTGATGCAGTACTTCAGGTGACAAAACAATAGCTTATCAAGGTGAAAAATGGAAGATCCAAGAACTTTGGCTATGGTTCTATTCTGACCACTTTCGCCTTGGAGAAGATCCAACTGATGCAGCCATAGTACATTTCACTCGGTCTGCCAGCACCGACTGAGCCACAGATGTAGAGATGGGTTGACCTTATGGATAGACATGCTAGTCAATCACAGGTTTCATTCTTTGATGCCTTCTTTGAGTGGTTCAACCATCAACAGATGGTTTATGCCGAGTATCCATATGCCAGGATGGATTTTCGGGGTGACCCAGATTTGGTGCTATCAGCTGGTGAGAAGTGGGGTGTCATAGGTAAAAATATTTGACCATATCTCTGTTTATTTCTTTTATAATGTTCTTGTGCTTTTTAAATGTTTATCAAGACTAATCAAAACTCATGTGTTCATGCAGATATCGGACCAGTGCGACCAGCAGTGCACCTGAGAGCAGCAGCTGTCGTTCCAGTAGAAGAGGCTGTAGGGAGGGTTGTCCTTCGCGATCTAGATGTAGCTGAGACTCTTGCAATGTTGCAGGATCAGATCGAGGCTCTCACCCTTGGTAATCCGGATGTGAGGAGCGATGAGCTACCTCTGAGATTACAGTGCCATACGACTGGCATGCCGAGCCGATGGAATAGGCTCTTATGCATGATTGCATAAGCAGTGACCTGTTATCACCCGCACCATTAGACTGGGGTGCCCCCTAGCATTTTGAATTTTTGGGTCATATGACTGACTTTGTCCTGTACATAGAACACTATGTACAAACTATAAACAATTATATATATTTTTTATTTTTGGGGCTTTATTTTTGGTTAAGTTATATGATCGTGATGCAAATATTGATGAAATGCAAATGTTGCTAATGAATTAGAGTTTCTGGAAATGTGTTGATATTTGTTTTCCCGTAAGAAAATTCGTGATTTTATTAAGAATAATAAAATTACATTTTGCAGATGCAAACGCATATGCAAATGCCGATCAAAAGACTGCTGTCAAGAAAAAGCCAGAAGAATAATTTACAATTGGGGAAAATTATGTTTTTCTCCCTTTTTTCTTCTCAACTTTTCGTCACTCCCCTTGTGTTGGTGAGGGCGATATAAGAACTAGAGAAGTGTCCCCCACAAGGTGAGGATTGTCTTTGTCTGAATCGGAATGGTCTGGAGAATCATGTCTTTTGGCTCCACTAGTGTCTGTTATGTTTGTTATCTTCCCTAGCAAAGAGTCCATTAGATCCTGTGCTCCAGATTCCTTAGTTTCTGTAGGAATAGTTTCCGTAGCAACCTCCTCGAATGGCCCTTCATCAGGATCTGGTGGGGGGATATTTTCCTCCTCGTTCCTTGCTACTTCAGCTAGATTTTATGTGCGTTTCCAGCCTCTTGGTTTTTGTGCTTGTTTCTTGTTCCTTCTGGTGTCTTTTTTGGCTTGCGGGAAATTACTAAGAAGGTGACCAATTTGTTGATAGCCGTGACACCTGAGTGTCGTGTTCCCATATTCTAGTGGTTGTTTCCACTATATATTGTTATGTATCAAAATTATACTATCGGGTAAACCTTGACTGAGGTCTACCTCTACACAAATTTTGGCAAAAGTATGTATGCCTCTTGAAACTCTTTCCATGTCTATCTTGAGGTATTTTCCAATCACATTCCCCATTGCTTCAAAGACTCTGGGTAGACAAAAATTTAGCGGGAGGTTATGTAGTCTAACTCATACCAGCATTTTGGATACCACCATAGTAGTAGCATCAAAGCCTGGGAACCAGGGAGCCGTGAAGAGCCCTGCATTGCCCCAAAACCATGGGCCCTCATGGAGGACATAGTTCGTTTCCTTGACCGTGTCGAAGCTAACTATAAAAGAACCTTTGGAACATAAGTGGAGATCAAAATTTGTTTTCCA
This sequence comes from Pinus taeda, assembly GCA_000404065.3. Classification (NCBI taxonomy): domain Eukaryota; kingdom Viridiplantae; phylum Streptophyta; class Pinopsida; order Pinales; family Pinaceae; genus Pinus; species Pinus taeda. The sequence continues at coordinate 163,243 of APFE030586236.1, forward strand.
TGTGGAGAAGATCCACTATTGTAATGCATCTATTTTGGGCCAGAAGCCATTGAATCTGCATATGACAACCTTTGTGTAAAAATCAGTAAAGAAATTATTACCTCAGGTAGATCGATTGTCAATATTGGAGTCTGCACTTTTTGTTCCACAATATAGGGTCCGGGTAGATCTTGTGGTGTAGGTTTGATGGTGGCTTCCCCCTTCCCTTTGAAGACATCCTTGAAAGTACCTGTGCCCTTTGAGCTAGTTCCAAAGATGCCCCCTCTCAGCCTTGTGTTTGGGATGATGGTTGAGTTTGACTTAATTCCATAGTCTTGTACTGTGTATTGGTCCTGTAAGATTTGTCCTGCATATATTAGGCTTTGCATGTTTACTGGTATGCCTGTATATGCTTGTATTTCATACTTCATTTCTTCTATCAGCATCCCCTTCCTAAATCGCTTGCATATCGATCTACCTGATAGGTTTCTGAACAAGATTTGTATCAGTTCTTTACAGACTGCATTCCCTTTCATGGATCTGATAAATAGTGAGCTTTTCTTATCCTTGGGTATTTCAGGATCTGATCCCTCCAGTTCTATCATAGCAGATGGGAGTCCCTGAGTCAGATCGATGCTCTAGGGCTATGATCCAGTGCAAGCATGCCTCCAGATCTGACCTTTGCATGGACTGATATGTTTGGTTAGCACCAGATCTATTTGGTCACTGCTAGATCTATGATTAATTCAACCTTTCATGATAGGGGAGATCGATCCAGGGCCATCAAGCGACCCAAGATCCGTGATGAAAATTCGGTGCTCCTAGAAACCCTTCAGCACCCTGACTATCCTCTATTCCATCACATTCTCCCAAATGGCTGTCAGAGCCCTATCAGGCTTCTACAGATCTGTGATGATGATCCCCTAATCCCATAGTAGATCCTTCTCGATCGGTTCTGCATCTGTCCCAATAGCCAGACCTGCGTAGGACATAACGGTGGCAAGGCAGTGGAGTAAGCCTCGGGTCTAGATCCCTTCCATCCTGGGTTTAGTTTCATTTGCTGCCACCCATTTTCTTCTCTCCGGGTAATTGTACTGGGTTGTGGCCGTCTTCGGCCCTCCCTCGAGCCCTGCTCTATTGTAGGCAGGCGTTACCCTGTTCCCAATTTTGAAATCGTGGAGAGGCCCAAGCTTGAGTAACCTATCTGCACCAAAACCTTCTGCGTGGTGATATTGTTCTAAACTAGGAAGCCTACCCTCCTTAAATTGCAGGGTGTTCGCGGCATAGAACTTGTTTCCTAAAACCCTTTGCAATGCCATTCTGCGGTTTCGATCCTGGATCCAACTAGAAGTTTCGATCTTCTTGATAGATTATTGTTTCAACTAACAATTTGGAAATGTGTTGATATTGAATAGAATCAAACTTCCTTTCCAAAATCTTGACCCTTAGGAACATACGATAGATAGTTGGATTCCAAACACAATAGGTGCCGGTAAGCTGTAGAATGATGAGCTGTGAGTCTATCTTGACGACAAGTTGGCGTATGCAATGTGCGATGGCGTCAGAGAGGAGCTCTATCAATGCATTGTATTCAGTGCTGTTTTTCATCTATCGACTAATACATACCCCTCTGAAACTCACTAATTCTCCGCTTGGATCAAAGATTTCCCAGGTTGCAGAAGATAGGTTCCACATACTACGAATTGCTCCATCAGCATATCCAACAAATGATTCCAATAGGTTCGACATCTGTAACAAATTCAAAAGTGGATTACCTAACCAAAACGAGCACTCTTAATGAAAACAAAAATGTAACAAATGCATATGAAGAGGTTACTACGCTGAGTCAAGCATAGTAACTCTTAAGGTACAACCTGTTTCGAGGTTGCGACAATGGAATCCCATCATAATCTACTAGCTCGTAGGCTCCTTTTGCTAATACACGCTTAACGATATAGGGACCCATCCACAAATACTAGAACTTACTTGCTCCCAATTTATCAGATTCCTAGTCGTAAAGTAAGACTAGTTAACCTTTTGAGAAGACACGGGGTTTGCCATTATTGTCAAATTGCACCTTAACTCGTTTCTTATGTGCTTCTTTAGTGAAGGTGGCATCACGATAGGTTTCATCCAGTTCGATTAATTCCAAGAAATGAGCCTCTTGCTCTGAAGTTCCGAGGAGAAGGTCAACTACGAGCTTGAGGGACAAAATTTCACACTAAACTGATAAGATCGCTTCAGGGCCATACACCAGTTAAAAGGGTGTAAACCCGATCGCATTTCTCACCAATTTCTGGTATTCCCACAAGGATGAGTACAGTATTAGGTGCCAACTCCATTTATGGACTCCAATCTTCATTTGCATCATGTGTTTCAGGACTTTGTTGATCACCTCAACTTGCCCATTAGCTTGCGGATAATACAAAGTAGAGTTGTCATGGGACAGTCCTAATTTGGCAGCCAATTCAGCCATCATGTGATTCTGGAAATGTGATTCATGATCTGTGACTATGGCTTGTGGGACACCGAATCTGGAGACTACATGATTGAAAAAGAAAAGAGTAGTCGTTTCGTCACTGTTGTTTAATGTAAGCATCGCCTCGGCCCATTTCATAAAATAGTCAACTGCGACTATGATATACCCATGCCCCCCAGCTGAGGTGTGGTTACATGTCGTGAAATCTATGCCCCATTTGGTGAAAATCCCAACAACAACTACTAGATGCAAAGGTGCAGGTGGTATTATGGTTTTGCAGTCAAATATTTGACAAGCATGGCAAATTCTGACTACTATTATGCAATCTTTGAACAATGTTGGCCAAAAGTAGCCTAACCATAAGATCTTTTGTGTCGTGGCGTAAACACATTGATGCCCCCCACATGTGCCTGAATGACAATCGTTCAGGACATTTTTGGCCTCCTCTTGGGTGAGGCACTTTTGTAGAATTGTATCGATACCACGATGGTAAAGTGTATCACTGATGATCATGTAGTCTTTTGCTTGGTATTGAGTACGTCGTTGTTCTGAACGAGAGGTATTAGACCTATATGTTTGGGTTTGGACATAGATGATTATATCTCCATACCACGTATCGCTTGAAGATATCAGAAATAAAGACTCATCCACAATTGTTTCTTTGGATGTTGAATCATTGGAGGACGATGGGAAGTCACATAGTAACTCCACAAAAACCAGAGCTTTCTTTGATTTGGATTTTACGAATTCTAGATCAAACTCTTGCAAAATTGCTATCCATTTTGAATATTTTCCCCCAAGCAACTGTTGCGACAGGATGTAAGTCATGGGGTTTCAATCTGACAAAATGGTCGCTTTTCGAAAGAGGACATAGTGTCGAAATCTCTGTACTACTTGAACAGCTGCGAGAGCTAGCTTTCCAACATAGGAGTACTTTCTCTCTGTATCATTTAAGTTTCGACTTAAATAATAGATAGGATGTTCGATTCCATTGTCTTCTTGAACTAAAACCATTACGATGGTCGTATTTGCCACAACCATATACAGGTTAAAGTCTTTTTGATAATCAGGAGCATATATCAATGATGCTTTTATTAGGGATTCCTTTAGAGAATCAAAGGAAGCTTGCACAACCTGATCCCAGTTAAAGAGCACTTCTTTTTTCAACAGACACGTATAACCTTTAGCAAGTAGGGCATAATTTGGCAAGAACCTCCTCAGAAAGTTTGCTTTCCCTTGGAATTTCTGAATCTGAAGCAAATTTGAAGGTGGAGGTAGATCGATGATTGCCGGAACCTTACATGGGTTGAGTTGAATCCCGTCTTTTGAAACTACAAAGCCAAGTAAATGACCAGAACCAACACAAAACACACACTTGTGTGGATTGAGTTGTATCTTGTAGTGTTGGCAACGTAGAAATATTGCTCTCAAATGCCATGGATGATCAGTCCACTTTCGTGAATAAGCCGGAAGATCATTGATATATGGTTAAACGATGTTCTTGATGCCATGGAAAGCGTAATTCATTGCCCTCTAAAAGGTCACCCCTACATTATTTAAACAAAAAGGTAGCTTGCGGTGCGTGAATGTGCCCCACGGACAAATAAATGCAGTCTTTGACTAGTCCTATGGGTAGATATTTATTTAATTATACCCAGAAAATTCATCCATAAACGAAAAGATTTCTCATTTGGCGCATTCATCAATTATCTGGTCGATGAAGGGTGTGGGATAGTTGTCCTTTTGGACAAGCTTGATTTACATCCTTGTAATCGACACACACTCTAATTGTTCCTTGGTTTTTCATTACAGGAACAATATTCGATACCCAATCAGTTAGAGGAACCAGGTAAATGAAACCAGCGTGGAGAAGTTTTTCAACTTTTTCCTTGATGGCAGTGGCTTTCTTCAGGTGTACCTGCTGAAGCCGTTGTCATACTGTTTTGATATCTGCATACATCTTAATTTCATGTTCAACTATGCTCGAGTCAATGCCTGGAATTTATTCACATGACCATGCAAAAAAATCTCTGAACTTGTGAAAGAGAACATAATATACTTCCAATTCTAAAGAAGAACAAGATTCACCAACATGAATATTCTCTACAACATCTGGTTTGGTCGAGATATTTATGGCGATGGTTTCTTCAATATTGGATAGATTTCGCTCGAAATCCACTATATTTACAGTATTTGATAGAAAATAAAAAGTTGAAGGATGATTTAGGTCATTGGAAGAATCTTAATTGCAATTCGGAATATGGGAACGATGGTGGGAATCTTACCATGGTGCCTCTTCTATCATCATCAACTGAACGATTCCTTCGTTTGTAGAATGTACATGTGACCAAGGATCTAAAGAGGTACCATATTCCTTAGACCTATCTACCCAAATTCTCGATGAGCGTTGCTTTGGGTTCGCTGCCAAGGATGAGAATATTGATTGCTACAATATTTCCATGGGGCTTGGAGGCAAAACCTGGCGATGATCCATGTTAATATCATGTTCGGAAATGCTCTGAATAGGAGATACCATATTGTAGGTTCCCACCATGGCCACTTCTGCCAAATTTTTTGGAGGCGGTAGGGCAAAAGTACCCATCAATGTAGGGTCTTTTAACAGGCGTACACCGATATTTTGAAGCGATTGAGAGCTTCTGTGGATAATCAGAATGCTTCCCGTAACTTGTGAACTGTTGGGGAGAAAGGTTTGTTGATCAATGATTATAATTCCTCCTTGTAAAGGAAATGCAATATTTTCTGAAGTATGTCGACACAATAACATCCATAGCATAAATCCAGGGCCTTCCCTGTAGGATGTTGTAATCGAGGTTTCCATCAATAACTTCAACATCAATTTCTACTGTTTTTCCCCCAGTTCAACTTGCAAGTTACTTAAAATCTCATATGGGGTGTATGGCCATCCATCGAATGCTTTTAACGTCATTGATGATCGCAACAAGTGTGGTGAGCCTAAAGTTTTCCAGCATCTCATTAATATAATACATGTAGATGCCCCCTCATCAATAATTATTCACTGAACAGTTTTGTTGAGGAGTTTCACTTGAATGAGGAAAGCAAGTTGAGCTGGTAACTGAGGCTCATATCCTTTATGACTAAAGGCCACAAGATTGGAATCCGCTGGGTCAATCCCACCTATTGTTGATAATATAGCCTGCTTTTGGGAGGGGAAATTTTGTAGTACCTCAAGTATCGACATAACGGACGACGATTCGGCCAGGTCCTCTACTATATTATAATTATGTGCTACTATGGCATGAGGATTAAATGTCAATTTGTGTACTACTCCCTTTGGCAGTTTTATCGTTAGCTCAGGAATGATAGGTGGCACAACTTTGGTCGAAGTTGATGTCGAACTACGATGTTGATCAGTAGCCTTGTTGTTCGACAACTGTGGATTCTCATAATATTTATTCCTTGTAGATATTAAAGCATCATTTTGTTGTTTCGAAATGGATAAAATAAGCACTTGGGATGGGGAAGCATTGTCGCTAGCAACTAGATTGGTTTCTGGGTTTGGAAACGGATCGGTCAATATCGCTGAAGTTTTTGAATTCTTAAATAATTTTTTAATTTCATCATTATGTGGATAATCTCTTGTCCAATGATCCTCATCACATATCTGACACCCTGAAGGAGGTTTCCTTTGCCCAGAAGGGTTTGCAGAAGATTTTTCAGGAGACGAATCATCCTTTTTCTTCTTTTTGCTTTTCCCTTTCTTCTTGCCCCCTGGTTGCTTCGGTTCTTTGCCCTTGTCAGTTGACATGGCATTAACCTTCGAGGCAAGAAGTTCTTCATTTGCATTTTGACGGAAACCATGCAGGTCTTCTTAGATTTAGCCTTTGCGGTTTTCGTGCTTGTCGTTCCTACCACGCCATCACCAGCATGAGAGTCTTTGTTTGATTTAGGAGGATGACGAATGGAAAAATATGGTCTAGGAGGATATGGTATTTTGTCATGGAGCATGCCAGACTAAGTATAGATCAAGTCTAGATATTGCACACGTGCGATGACTTGCTCTTCAGTGACAACCCCCCATTTAGCCACATCTCTGTAATAGAAGGTAACAATGACTTAATAAACCATTCAGCTAGCAGTTGATCAGGAACATATGTTTTTACCATTCTATGACGACGTTGCCACTCATGAATATGATCAAATATGTGAGTGGTTGTCGTCTGCTTCAAATTGGTAAGAAGCTTCGTTCATGTTTCATACCTTATTGGTAACTGAAAATGGGTTAAAAAGGTGGTGGAAAGGGCACTAAAGTTATCAAATGAAGCTCTAGGTAATTCGATGTACCATTTTACGGTTGGAATAGTTAAAGTTTGCTGAAAAAGGTGAAGCCTAATTGAATCATCATTGAGAGTGTTGGACGAACACCACAGATGAAAGGTAATCACATGATTCGATGGATCTTCACTCGGATTTCCATTGAATTTAGGAATATCCGATGGAATTTTATGAGGAATCGTTGGCCACCAAGGGGCATAAGCAATTGGATCATTTGTTAGCCGATTTAGATCTGGTAACTCTAAAGTCGCCACAAATGGCAATTGTTGATTCAAGTTTGGTGAAGCATACCCAGGATAAGATGGGATTGCTTGAGCAGTGGGTCTTTGCATACTAGCATAACGTATTTGATGCTGATAACTTTGATAATGTTGATGGGTATAACCATTATGATGTGATTGATTTTGATTGTTTTGAATATACTGCTGGCCATTACCCGCAAAGCTTTGTTGCTCAAGTCCTCAGTAAGCTTGTTGGAATTGCGGTTGTTGATATTGTACCAGCCATGGTTGTGAAGCCATTTGTTGTTGTCCAATACTGGCTGTCTAACCAAGATGAGGGGTAATAACAGTCGTTTGAGCCTAAGTCGCTCCAGTTAAGGAGCCACTAATCGGCGATTGTGGTTGTGTTGTGGAGACCAAAGGCTGTTGTATTACGACCTGAGAGACTTGAGGTTGGCATACAACAGGCAATGCTTGTACTTATGACACCGTCACAATAGCCAGTGTAGTGGGGATATTTGGCACAAGTAGACTTGGTTGCATTGAGTATACAACTCTTGGTTGTTGAGGCAGTATTGGCACCCAACCACTAGATGTGATTCCAGCTTGACGTGAATTCTGTTGTGAACTCTCATATGGTTTTTCTCCCGGAGGGAACAATGAAAGGGCATATTGCCCCCCATACGGCGGCAATCCAGTGCTCAAAGGAAAGATTGGCCTTTGGAGACTAGACTGTCAAATTGATACTATTGCGAAGGATCAATTTATTGAGACTCAACATAAGAAATTCCAGATATTATTCTGGACGAACAAATGGGAACAGACCATACTGTCAAAACAATCCCTGTGTGGACTTCCTCTAGTGGTTGAGAGCTAGTTGGGACAGATGGTATACCAACGAACATTTTTGTAGTGGTGGCAGGAGGTTCTGTGGCTCTTGTATCAGACGACACAGTCCTAGATGTCGATGGTTGTCCAGACATATCGAGTCTATCCAAAAGAATTCCTAGCAATTCTATAGGAACTTGCGACGCAGGCAAACTATCTTCTGAAGTAGAAGGATATAGGTGGACCCTAGTTCCAAAATTCAATGGAGCACTGGATGGAAGATCCTTCGTAATTTCATATATAACAATCAGTCCAGGCGAAAGAGGTAGACCGTCAGGTCTCTAAAATATTTTTGGTGCCGAAGAAGGTGTAGACTCTGCAGCAATAGGTACTGAAGGGGCAACACCTTCTAAATCAACCCCAGATGGAGTTGGTTTAGGAATAAAAGTGTTTACCATTACACTAGGATCACTTCTAATGTCCTCTTGTAACTGCAGAACTTCTTCTGTAGAGGTAGGAATACCATAAATATTTGGAGTAACCGGAGTCTCTGAGGATGTTGAAACATAAGCTTCAAACACACTAGGAGATTTTGACCCAGTTAAATAAGTTTTCTTGTCCCAGAATGGTTTTGTTTCCAGTGTCAAAGATGGTTGAATCATTAGTCTTCGCGAATGATGGGGTTTTGATTGACTTTCTTCCATGATTGCGGATTACTTGATCAACTCAAAATAAAAAGGGGAAAATTTTATTCTGAATTAAATGAATTTTATGACTCTTTGACACAACTTGCTTTTTCAATTTTTAAGAGTCGAGAAAAATCTAAAGATGAATCTAGTTGCCTTCGATTTTTAATGAGCCTGAAGTGACAAGTGCTGAAATGGACCTTTTCTTTTAAAGAGTCTGAAAAGGAATGAAAGTGACTACTCTGGAAATCTAGACAGAGGGATTACCAAACCAATCACAAAACTACAGAATACCTTTTACGGTACGGCAGTAAATCTTCCTGAATGCTATGTTCAGTGCATTGCAATCAATAGGGCGACAGACACGGCTTCCTACGGATAAAGGATATAGCCTATTATGGTCTCCCAATATATACTCGACGGTACATGGGAGCACAAGTCCGTACTGGCACTTTTCGTCTCAAAGAGGAGGAATCACCCAACCTATGATGAAAGTGATAATTACCAGGCTTTACGATGTGAGAAAACATCTCTAGCCTAGACTTCTAAATGTTGTGCATTAGGTTCCAAAGTGTTTTTATGTTCATTGAATTTATTTTACAGTTGATCTTTCTTAAGAAGTTTTCCTTTAAGGTTCACTGCGTGATGTAGATATACAATTTCTAAATACATAATCTAAGATGATAAACAATCATTTATTTCTCTTTTTGCAATGAAAATCCTAGCTACTAAGGAAAGAGAAGCGAAACTATTTCAACATAGAGTAGAAAGCACACACTAGATGTACTATCCTAAATCAAAATCAACAAGCAGTTTAAATGAAAATGCACATGCATGTATTTGTTTTCTGCTTTCTTAATGTGTGAATGACAAAAAGAATGCTAAGTCCAAATTTGAACTATCTTTTCTCTCAAAGCAACAGTACTAACAATTTTCTTTTCAAAAGACGAAAGGAAGACAAGGACGACACTTTGCGATTTTGAATTGAAAATTGCTTTCGACACTTGAAATACTATTAATTCAAATAAAATACAACAGCAACAGTGTAATCGACTATCAAAAAGAGGACTCTTTTCTTTGACTGAAAACGACACTTGCGACACTTTCAAATCAAAAGACGATAGCTCGATTAAGCTATTTTTTGTAAAGGAGAACTATAAATGGCGAAAAATACATAAAAACATTCACAATTCTTTGTACAATGGAGGCTAAATAATGCAAAGGAAGGGAGTTTCAACAGTGGTATACTGATCACAGAAAACAAAACTCATGAATAAAGCTGAAGAGAGTGAAGAAAAACCAAAATCTAGAGGCAGAATCAGTCTTATATAATCATTGCACCTGTAACATAGGGAAACAAGGATGCATCTCACCTACAACACATGGGAGGTGAGATGCATCCAGCCTGTCAAAAGGAGATAGTGCAATGGTCCAGGGACGAGACTTTAACTTGGTTTTTGGTCACAGTTTACAGCTTAGTTCAGGGATTTTTGCTGAGCTAATGATAGTCAGTAAATAGAAAACATAGGGGTTGATCTAATGAGGTTACATGTACCACCACTAGGGCACTTAGGATGTTTGCAAGTCAAATGTTTAATTCTTAAACTAACCCAGAGATTGACTGAAGCAACGTTTATCTACTTTGTAGTTGCGTAGAAAAAGTAGTTCAAAGGCTAGCTGGCATAACTTCAGGCTCCATCTATAGTTTATATAGTAAACAAACTAGAAACAAGAAAACAAGCTATTCACTCCCCAGCGGGGTTTCCATTTTGTTATCGGGAAAACTAGTGTCAATTCAGAGTTTCTAGTCCCACTAAGATGGTTAGCTATCTTAGAAACAGACAAACTAAAGTCACTTTTGTTTTCCTTTATGAGAGATATATGAGAAAGAAGCGGAGAGTACCAACCTTAGTCTTTCGCTTGGCTCCTTTCTTGTTTCCTTTCCTCTTTGACAGAAATTCACTACTCTTTCCTCACTTGTCCCGCTTCAAGGAACACCTGTGGAGTCAAAGAAATATGATACCATCAAAGCATAAAGATCTATAACCATAAACAATATAGGATCAGATATATATTAACCATACAAATGCGTATATTAAGACAAGATTCAGAGATACACAAACATATGGAGGAAAACTCAAATAGCTTTATTGATAGAAGTAGTAGAAGAGAGGATTACAACCCATTGGTCTGACCCAACGCCATCCTCCCAACATGAAATCCCTCTTCACCTCATGAAAGGCTTAGATCACCCAAAAATGTTGCACAGAGAAGCCAATAGCACTTCCTTACAAAATACAAAGTTCTAGCCTCTTGGATCTCTAGGATGAAGGATCCATATATAGATGTTTGCAAGTGGGTGAGTATGATTCTGGGATTTTTATTAGTGTCCTCTCTTTGATAGTTCTTGACTTGGAGATTTCATGATCTCTTACTCATCCCTGGGCGAATTCAGAGAGCCAAGTGTCAAATGGGCAATTTCTAGAAGATTCTCTGTGTTTCCACCTAGCCAACTGCCTCTGCCATTTGTTTGGTCTCACTCATCAGACCCCACAGAAGGGCTTTTTAGTATGCATCGCACTTTTTACATGTGGCAGGTGAGATGCATCACACCCTTAGAACTGAGTAGTCTGTATGGTCCAGTTTTGACTAGTTCTGAGTAGCTTTTCAAGGAGAACTTCTGGGAGATGATGTAATCAGTTGACCTTGCTTCTTTAGGGTATGAAACAACACTTTTAGGGACTTAGAAGCCCTTGGTTTATGGACATATGCAATTGGGGTTGTGGTGCCCAAATATGTCTATAAAAATTATGTAGAGGTGTATTTGGACAATTTCATTGTATACAATTAGACACTTGAGGAAGCTTTGAAGAATCTCGAGGAAGTGCTAATAAAATGCTAGGAAGCACACCTTGCCTTGAGTAATGTGAAATTTTTGATGTTGTTCAATAGGGGTGTAGTGCTCGGTCATGTTATTTTAGCTCCAAGAATGAAGGTAGATCTGGAAAAAATAGAAGTTGTCTCCCTACTACTGGTTCCAAAAATGCACAAGGAGGTGAGAATTGTTCTTGGTGTTTCTAGATATTATAGAATATTTGTCTATAATTTTACAAATATTGCTACACTATTAATTAATTTTCCATCCAAGGATGCTCCTTTTCTTTGGAATTCCCATTATGATTATGATTTTGAAGCCTTGAAAGAAAAAAAATCTATTACATCTATATTGAAGGGGCCTAACTAGTGCAAGATAACGAAATTCCAAGCATCCAAAAGTGTTGATTAAACCATCTCATAAGTAAGTGCTAGATTTTGTGGGCCCCATCACTCCAACGTCAAAGAAGGAAAAGCACAATCTCGTGTGTACTAAATACATCTCAAAATGGATAAAGGATAAGGAGTTTCCTCGAGCTAGTGAAAAGTTAGTAGTAAAGTTTCTTTATGAATAAATTTTTAAGTGGAGTTTACGAATAAGGTACTAGAAGCCATTCTAACAAAAGAGGTGTAGATTCATCTCAAGGATTAGGTAGTTTGGTTAAATAAAAAACACTAGGATTATAGGACAAATTGGAATAGTACCATAATATGTACCCTACATGAATTGGTATGCAAGAAATAGGTCCTCCTTCTTATATAATTTTAGATCGAAACCTTTCATACTAGAACTTGACTAGGAATGAATCTAATATAGGCACAACATCATAGGTTATTTCTACTGAATAAACTTGATGAAATAATCTAATATGATATCCAATAGATTTCTTTGGTGCAAAAACAAAGAAAGAAGTGGCATGACAATTTATCCAAACGAAATAGTTCTAACCATGAGAATAGGATGTCCTCTTTGATTCAAAGTTTAAATATTTTAAGGCAAAGTTCACAATTCGTTTGCTAGAACCTTATGAAATAGATATTTTTTTTAGAATGGACTAGTCTAAAACCATTCATGAAGAAAAATCTTGTTTTATTGTGAATGGGCATAGGTTGAATTTGTATTGAAAGTTGATGTCCAAAGAAAAATTTATAGTAGAAATATGCCAGGAGAATGGAATGGAAGTAGTAAGAGAGGAAGTTCATCTTCTTTCTCCTGCTCTCCCTCCTTGAATTCTTTCTCTTCAATTAAATAATAATAATAATAATAATGATGATAGTGCGGTCTAATTTTCCATGGCATCTTGGATAGATGATGATTGGGTGCACTCTAATGCACTCTTAGATGTTAAGTGAATGATTCAATTCCAAACCCTATTCGAGTGCTATTGTTGGATCTGACCATGATATTGCATCACCCTTGCTAAACTTACGAAAAAAGGATTGGGGTTTAATTTTGAAGAACATTTTGTGGCATGATTAGGCTAGGGTTATGCATGAAAACTAGTTTCTTATAGGCATAATCCATTGTTTGTGCAATTTCCTAATTTTTTCTAAATCACAACTCTTCATTTTTATCTTTTTATTCTTTTCGGTTAGTCAATAAGGGAAGTGTTAAGGCCCTCCTTCTAGAGACCTTATTCCCCTCCACTCCTAAGATTTTAGAGACTTTTATTTAGTAGTTAGAGGCTTCCATACATTAATTCCAGGTTCTCTCACCAGTGATATGTGGGAATACATTAATGTCTCCTATTCACTAGTACTTGCAGGTGACTCAAAATCAACTCCCTTTTTGTACCTTAGTTGGGGTACCTTGGCACTCATCATCATCATAGATGAGTGGTCTCGTATTGGTTAACAACATAAATTATTGTCCAATAATCCAATGATTCCTTCTCATGTTTGACTTCAACACCTTTATTTTCATGTTGAATGTTTGTACCTTGATCAAAGGGGTATTGCAAAGATTTATGAGTTCATCTTACACAACAACTACAAATTTCAAGGTTGCTAATGAAAAGGGGGTGAAGACTACTAAGATGGAGCTGATTTGACATTTTATTAGAGAGTTTTGGACTAACTCCTATTCTACTCACCACAACCTTGTTTCCTCATATTCTAATTTGGAAGGAATATTTATTATTCAAGATGAACAGTTGAATGGGAAACAATCAATAGAATTGAAGAGAACATCACAACGTAGGGAAGGAGAATAATTTAGTCATACAAAGAACAAAGTATTGATATTTATGGAGATTGTGGTAGTCAAATTTGTCTTTTATGTATTAATATAGTTGGAGGAGTTACTCAATTCTGGTAACTTTTATAGAAAAATATTTGTTGCAAGACCTTTCAATTCACGTATTTGGTCAATAGGTGAAACATAGCAGTGGAGCTACATGATCCCATGATTCCAATAGAAACATTTATTATTTCTTGAATAACATAGCTGACTCTGGGACATTTAAAGGTAACCTAAAGGTAATTATGGTAAGGAAAACTAAACTTTTAAACACATGATTAATTTTGGTGAATGTACAAAATAATTATTATCACCATACATTCATAATGACTAAATGATAAAGTATTATGCATCTACATCACCATCCTATGTCATTAGGTTCATTACAAATGTTCCCACACATGTTGATGCACTCCAATGATTTTATTTACATCAAATCAATGAATCCATTATTTAACCCACCAACTCAGTGATGATATAGACATTCTAAATATTTCTCAACTACCACCGTTCATTGCGTGTAATTGCAAAATGTTAAAAAATTGAGAATGAATCAATCCCTCACACTCCAGACCAACATGTTGAAGACTCTAGTGTTGGGGAAAAAAATCAAGTGGGTTGAGTTTCACAACAATCTTCTCCAAGGAAGAAAAGATTTTGAGGACGAGGGGTGGGTTCTTTTTTGTGAGAAGTTTTAGGGTTATAACTGTAAAATTACTAGATATTTTTATAATTCTTCAAGAGGAATGAAAATTGGTTTAAATAATTGGACCTTAGCATCTAAGAAGAATCATTTTCTCAGAGCACCAACCTCCCTCAAGATGGGGAATGTTGTTTCAAGAATTTAGTTAAGGAGTTTGATATGTAATCAATTTCTGGTGCAAGAATGCTAGAACACCAATTCGGCAAAACTATTCCCTCACTTTTGGTTCAAATAGGAATGGCATGAAGCTCTTTACCTGGTACACAAATATATCACCCATGAAGGAAGGTATGATGTTACATTTAGATATCATTTACCATTTCGCTTGTGCTTTCATGAGACACAAAATATAAACCCTCCTTTTTATCTCTTAAAGAGCTTAACTAAGATGGCCAAAATTGTGTAAGATTTACAAGAGCATGTCAAATCTAGTTTGTTTTATCATGGGTTAATTAATATACGGGTGGAAGAGGAATTAAAGAAGAAAAATCAAACCTGGATTCACTTTATCTTTTGTGGAGGGATTGAGAAAAACCCTGTGTCATCTGTAGTAGCCCATAAAATAGAAGAATTACATTACAAAGGGAGGGTGAGAAAATCTCCTCAAGTATAAGAAGAAAGGGATAGAAACGAAATCCTCCCATAGGAAGTAGATCATGGAAGTAGAAGGACAAGTTTTTATGGAGGTTAAAGGCACAACTGTTCCTAAGAAGAAGAATAAACCCTCCAGGAAAGTTAGGAATGTTCTTAATGCATAAGGAAAGGAACCCTCCATAAGAAGTGGAGATGCTTTCATTAAAAAGGAAGTTGTGCATATTAGTAAGTCTTGTGATAGGAATAAAAATATGAAGGTTGTAGAAAAATAGGGACAAGACTAAGAAGCGCTATGACTAACCCCTCTTAATATTACTTGTGGTAGAGTAAAATACTCATGGGAGGAAATTGAATAAGACACTAAAGATGCATATGAAGTAATTATTGTTAAAAGTTCACTTCGCGGGCCTTGAACATGATCCCATGATGAATAGAGCATTGGATTTGAGGAGATTATTGGACCTAAAGCATTTACTTCAAATCGTGTAGAAGAGCTAGTTCCAATGGAAGTGATCATTCCTGAGGTAAGTGAGAAAGTACACCAAATATACTTAATATCACTTATTTTGATTTTGAGGAAGGCAAGATCAAAATGCCTAAGTAGATTTAAGAAACCATGATAGTCGATGTCACTGAGCATTAAGGATTTTAGTAACCTAAAGGAGTACAAGCAACTTATTTACCTAAAACATCACAACAAAAGAAAAGAAGTAGGAAAATGAATAAATTGAAGAAATGGATTACAGAGTATGAGGTTCTCCGTAGACATATTAAGAAGGGAAACCAAACGCTAAAGGAAAGAATGCACAAGTTAGAGAATTCTGGGAGATGTTGGTGGTCCAAAATTGATTTTTAACTAAGTGAGGTAAACATTGGTATGTGAAGATAGGTCAACTCGAAAATCACACTAGGAAGATCAAGTTGAAACCTTTTTAAGTAATACGACATAAGGGTTCACCACAACTTAATATTCTAGCCTTGGCTATAGAAGTCACAATGCATGAGGATGTGAAAATTTCTGGGTGTGGCAGAGATGATGAGTCAGAGCTTTGACTCAAATTTTGTATATATTTAATAACCCATTTTTCCCATAATACCTTGTTTTATTCCTCCTTTTCCTATAGTTTGTTATCATTTCTTTCCATTTCATGGTCTCAGAATTTATAAGTTAAATAAGGTGATTATCTACGATTCAACACATTTCCTTATGCATTATTTTGTGTTTTAGGTGTAAATTACCTTGCTTACTTAAGCTTGGGTGTCATATCCTTTACATGTGTTACATGAGCGTTCAATCTTAAGTGAAATACCAGAAGTGCACAAACCATGTGAGTAAAGATCATGAACTATCAAAAGTGCATAAACCATGTGGAAGAAACCAATGAGGAACTACTTGAAGTCACTACAAGAACCTCATAGTTACACTTGCAATTTTGAACTTCCTGCTTATCAATTGGCTTAACCCTTCAGATTGGCACAACTCAGGATATAACCTTTTTCGACAACATATATTTTAACGTACTGGAGATGTAATTTTAATGTAACAACGATACCATGAAGTTACAACCCATATTTCCTATTTTGTATATTTGTTATCATGGCTGTAAATATATGCTATTTTGGTGATGTAAGGTCATAGGTCCCCAGATTCGGTCTTATGATCCAAATTGTTATGGATTGAATCTCTATATATTTATGTAAGATATTGTATAGGGGATTTCAAACCATATTACTGAGACTGGTGCAGTGGCCATATTTTGTAAATAACATTGGACTCTGTCATATTTGTTGAGATTAATGAAAACACCTTGTTGCTGATCAAATCGTGATTTAATCTTACATTCGTATGGTTCTCTCAACAAGGAAGGCCCCTTTGTCATGGGATGTTCTCACAACAATATTAGGGTTTACTATTTCATATTTTTATTTATTTATGTTTGATTGTGCATAGAACAAAGTTAGTCATTTCAAACTTTGTCCCTATAGTTTACACATTGTGACGTTTGTGTGGAATGGTGTGAGGGCCATTAGTCTGAGGATTTATTAACCTTATGAACTCAAAGGTGGTCAAAATGCTACCAGACCCAAACCTACAAGTACTAAGTGGTTTGTTTCTTTTCTACGCATTTGATTTCTTTGGTGTTGTGTGATTCTTTTATCTACTCGTTTGAACTACATGTATCCTTGAACTTGTTGAACATATTTACGATGTCGAAAATGACTATCATGATTTGATTTATTATTTATATCTCTATTTTTATGGCATGTAAAAGGTAAATCCATGTTCAATTAAATTCCATAGGAGTATTCTTATAACATAATGCTTTAGTGCCACTTTTTTAACATTCTAACCAATTAATATTATTTCTACATATATGTTTATTATACCTCATTAGCTTACAAATTCTAAGTCAATAATTTAATGAACAACAATTTAAGCAATTAAAATTACTCAACAACTAGTATGGAATGGAATGGTGTTGCTACCATTGAAAATGAGGTTATAAATTTCCTCAGGTATTGTACTACCTCAATGAAACCCATAAGCTCAGAAATGTTAGTATGCACTAGCCATTTCATGATAGACTCCACCTTGGTAGGATCTATTTTTATCTCTCCTCCACCTATCACATATCCGAGATACACCAAAGAATACTTTGTAAACTCGCACTTCTTGAAATTTGTTAGCATTTATTTCTTCTTTAATGTCTGCAGCACCTATGTCAATTATGAGATAAGATCCTCCCAATTAGAACTGTATACCATAAATCATCAAAATAGAGAATAAAAAATGAATTTATAAAAGGTCACAATATATCATTGATTAACCTAAAAAATGGAGCTAGTGCATTGCATATGACAAATGAAATGACTAACCACTGATACAAACCTTGCCTGGTTTTAAAGGTGGTTTTCTAGGTATCCTCTTCTCTAGCTTGAATATGGTGATATCTAAACTTTAATTCCATGTTGATGAAGTGTTTAACTTGTTTCCACTGATTTAGGAGTTCATCGACTATCGGAAAGAGGTACCTGTGCTTAAGCATTATTTTTTGTTCAGAACCCTATAATCAACACATGTCCATGAAGTCCCATTTTTTTTTTGGCATTGTGACTACTCGAATCCTTCTTCCCTTAAATCTTCTACCCTTCCTGTATAAAAACAAAAAAACAACATTATGAATTTATGATGTTCTAATAACTATGAATATTTCATACATTAATATAAACTAATAAAACTAATCTTCAAAAAAGCATGGAAGCTTAACTAGGAAAACATGTATAGTGACTTATAATAAAACTTCCCTACAAAAAAAACATTGCAACTTAACTAGGAAAACATGTATAATGACTTATAAGCATCATGAAAACTTTAGTCACAATTATGAAAATATTAATAGAACTTTAAAAACGTTGTTGGCTGGATACAATTAATTTATATCACTCACAAATCAGCATAATTCAAATCCAAAATACCAATTCATTTAATCATTTGCATGGCTAGGTAGGGTAAGTTCAGATAGGAGCTTCCATTGGCCTTCCAGGTATGGTAGTTTAACTTTTAATTGTTATAGTATGATAATAGTCCTAGACAGCAACTTCATGGAAATTTCTTCCATGTGATGACAAAATAACTTTACGCGTTGTCACTACGCCGAGGAACAATTAAAAAACATTAAAACAAATTATTCTTTAATGACAAAATAACTTTACATTGTCTTGCGTTGTCACTACGCGTAGGAACAATTAAAAAACATTAAAACGAATTATTCTTTCCTATATTGACTGCATATGGTGCGTGTGGAAATTTTCTCCTTGACCCTTCATTTCCTTCTTAAATATCGACCTATAGTCGTCGTCAATGCTTTAGTGTAAAATCTTTGTACACATGACAACATCTAGACACCATTTGTATGAAGTCGTCGTTGTCAATGCTTTAGATCCCTTTTCCCCGAGTGAAATCTCTCTATATATGGAAAGCATGTGGAGACAATTTACATAGTTTATTTTGTTCTTAAAATAGATCAGATGGCCGTACTGGAAGAGAAGTATAATGATGGGGCAGTAAAAGGAGAGTTAACGGTCATTCCAGGCTTCAGATTCTATCCCACTGAAGAAGAACTAGTGGGCTTCTATCTCAAGAAACGAATTGAGGGCGGTCACCAACTGAATTTCGATATAATTATACCAACGTTGGATCTGTATCGATACGACCCATGGGAGCTGCCAGGTACTTGACTCTGCTTCTTCCATGGTTTGAATTTGAGGATAATTTTTTAAACAATTATATACGTATTCGCATTATTGCAGGATTGGCTAACGATGTTGGGGAGAGACAATGGTTCTTCTTCGTTCCAAGGGAGAGTAAGAAATGCGCTCGGCCTACCAGATTGACGGTGTCAGGTTACTGGAAGGCCACGGGTTCTGACAGAGCAATTCGCAACGAGCACCTTCAGTGCATCGGTCTGAAGAAAACTCTAGTGTTTTATAAAGGAAAAGCCCCACTTGGGCAACGGATGGACTGGATCATGAACGAGTATAGGATGCCAGATTTGACATCGTCTCTGCCAAAGGTGATCGGTTGCATCTTTTAATTATATGTTATTTATACATGGTTAAAATAATCACAAAATTCTCAGCCACCCAGGTTATGGAGTACTTTGCTTTTCTTGCTACAAAGATAATGAAGCAATGTAAGTTGGCATGTGCAGAAAAGGATGGATATGGTGGTATGTCGGATATATAGAAAGGCAGCATCTCACAAATCCACGGAACAACGAACAAAACGTCATCGCGTTGACAATGAAAACTTGGTTGCTTCAACTGGTGATGAATGTGAAGAGGAGAAATGTCATTCAATCAATTTTAATGGCTGTTTATTCCAGTCAAACCCAATAACAGAGGCCAAAGTTTCTCCACCACATTATACTGAGAATGGAAAGGGAGTTTCTTATTCTAATGTTCCTAAAATGGACAACCAAGCTCGTCAATTGGAGGATCAGAAGCGAGATTGTTTTTCTCATGTTAGCAACAGGAAAAATGAAGCCAGTCAATCTGAGTGTCTGAGATCTATGAAGTTTTGTGAAATGAACTTTGAAGCTAGTCCATTTGAATGTTTCGTGAAGAAACTATGGTATTGAATGTTGGAGGTACAGCTCCAACATCCAGTACCAGTTACATTCAGTTGTTTGGGTGTGCTTTAAATAAATATTAGCTTGTCTGTTTATGGATAGGTGTTGAGAGTCATAGGATGAGTGTCATCTATCATTCGGTAGTTTGAGCGTGCTCTAAATAAATCTTAGCTTGTTTGCTTATGGATATGTGTTGAGAGTCATAGGATGAGTGCCATTTAGATGAAGGTGAATTATGGTTTACAACTTATTATTATAAAAAGGATGTGGTTTGTGTGTTGTAAAAAACTATTAGTTTTTTGTCTAGGTTAAGGTATTGAGAGTCATCGCATGAGTGACTTATCGTTTACGACTTGTTATGAAAAGTATGCAGTTTGTCTTGTTATGAATATTTTTACATGGATTTGATGTGTTTATGAAAAGGAAGATAATTATTGGGAGTACACAAGAGCAATCATAGTTGTGAATATTTGCTTGATGAAGTGGAACTAAAAGGTTCTTTCTGTTCATTGATACATATCAGAAATTATTGAGAGTTATTTGTGAAGCGTCTAATGTTATTATTCAATTTGTTTGGCCATTGTAATTGATATTTTTCTGATTTGTGAAGAGTCCAGCACAAAACATTTTGAAAAGGACAACCAAAAGCATTATAGCTAAGCTGTATTTCACAGTAAACATATGATTTGAGAACAAAAATACGGATTCCTGGGATTATTTACAAGATATGCGACCGTTAACATACATTTACTTACAAGATATGCTGCCCACTGGTATTAGCCTTTGTATGTGAAACAAACAATTGCTAAAAGTCATAGGAAATGCGTTTCTTCGTTGTGATGAGCACCGTAAAATCTGTTAGAATAATATATACTCATGTTATTGTAACAAAATAGTCATTTAGTGGATTGTTTTAACCATTTCAATATTTTTACAATAAAAATTTCTGCATCCTTCCAGCAATTGTAGGGAAATTATTAAGGGAAATTAATAAGTTGAAGATGGAATTAATTAACTGTTTGAGCTTTATGATTTTTTCATTGTTACTTTACATCTCTCTAAACATATGTGGATTATAGATTTTGACCAACAATGATGGAGCAAAGTCTATAATTGGATATCAAAACGAAAATCTTTACTGGAAATAACGATACCCGCGTTACCCAAGTAGTTGAGATCTATCCAACTTCATATTCTCTAAAACCTAATAGTCCTTTTGTTAACAATTGCGTTGCTTTGGAATTATAAATAAGATTCTAAACAAATGTTACAGCGTGACGTTACACAGTTTACAATCTAAACTAAAATTGAAATCGAGAAAATAAATAGCGGTTAATGCTATTGTAAGAACTCTAATTTACATTGAGGATCGCCTTGATGAAGACTCTACATTTGCATGGTATAACCATTGAAGTAAAATTTTCGTCTAGACGTTAATTTCCAAACGTTAATTTTATTAATATTGTCCTTGAAACATTTATATGTACGGTATTAAAACAGTACAGGCTACACAAATATTGATGGATGGCCTAATCTGTATGCTTCTATGATATTTTACACTTTTCTTCTCTACATTCGTCAGGAATTTGATTAGGGTTATCGGGACCTCCCGCCATGAAACAGTCTTCAATAATTTGCAAGTGTCAAAGAGAAATATGAAGACTCTGATTGGAATGAGTTGTCGACCTACCAAAGTGATAGATCTATAGTTTTTCAATTGATAGGTCCTTATTATTCACGGTCATAGATTGATGGTTGTTAAAGATGAATTTGCTGGGATTGTTTTTAAATTATTACCATTTTTCAAGTAATATTGCTACTTTGAAGATGTAGTTGTTCTCTAGGTTTTGCTCTGGACATATTTTTTATCCGAAAAAAGTATAGTTGTTTTTATTTATTTGCTATTATAATTTATTTATTATAACACTGTAAGAAATGAGGTGTTTGATTATGGTAAGAGAACATATGAGTATGTTTTAAAAATTACTATTGTTTGGTTAACTACTCAAGGCCTAGAGGCATTTGGCAAGAGTGAAATCTTGTCTCATTATGGACCACCAACTTGTTATTCTAGGTGGCATGGTTTTCCTTGAATAAGGGTGGTGAGTCAGCCTGCATTAGCGGATAATGAGTTAGCGCATTCATAGATAACAGCTAGAGATGGCTCAACCTGCATTCGATGATAACAGCTAGAGATGGGATGGCTTAAACTGCTTTCACAAAGAACAACTAGAGATGGATACGTAAAGATGGAATCACTGATGATGAGTCAGCACTTTCACAAATAACAGCTAGAGATGGCTCAACCTGCATTCGGTGATAATAGCTAGAGATGAGATGACTCAAACTACTTTCACCACGAACATCTAGAGATGGATAGGTAAAGAAGGAATGGCTGATGATGAATCAGTGCTTTTGCAAATAACAGCTAGAGATGGCTCAACCTGCATTCGCTAATAACAACTAGAGATGGGATGGCTTAAACTGCATTCACTGAGAACAAGTAGAGATAGATAGCTAAAGATGAGATGGCTCAACCTGCATTTGTAGATAATAGCTAGAAATGGTTGTCCTTACTACTAGTTTGACAACTAGAATAATAGATAGAAATGAAATAGCTCAAACTGCATTCACTAATAACAATTTGATTGGATTGATTGAGTTATCATGTATGCTAAAGATTTTTTGATTGAGTAGTAGGTTTTTCTTTTTCATTTGTATCATCATATTACACTTCAACTTTTTTTTATTTTTTTTATATAATTTTATTGTATGCTAAAGGTTTTGTCATTGCGTAGTAGGTTTCTGTTTTCATTTGTATCTCATATTACACTTTAAAAAAGTTTACTTATTTGTATATAATTTATTAAAAGGTTTTTGAGTGCTTTTTTAAGTGTATAAGTTGGCATATGAATAATCTTCATCCTCAAAATCTTGCATATTTTAACATCTTTTTATGGTGTGATTATGTTTTTTCTTTATGTTTATTAATTTTTTTTAGTAAAAATAAATTGCGTTTCATAATCATTATTGTCACTCTCGAAATCTTACATATCTAATAAAACATATTTTTAGTGTGTGATTGTTTTTCTTTTTCAAGTTCATTATTTATAAAACATCTTTTTAGTATAGGATTGTTTTTGTTTTTGATGTTCATTATTTTTTTAAGGCAAAAATATATTGCATTTCATAATCATTTTGGGTAAGATTTTTTGGGTGGGTTTTGAAATATTAAGTGTTTTTTTTTACTTATTCTTATTAGTTTTTTCTTATTGCTTATTCCCTTTCCTTTCTCCTCTTGCTATTCCCATTTTGAATTTTTATTTTGTGGTTTATTGGTAGTATTATTGGTGTGTAAGATTGTTATGTATTTATTGAATTTATGAGAAAGAAAATATATTTTTTTGAAAAATTACATTTTTTTATTTTCACATTTTGTCTTTTTCCTATTTGAAAATAGTTAAAACATGTTATAGTCCATAAAATACACCTAAATCATTAACAACCAATAAAATAAAATGCTTAATTTAAAATATACTATACTCTTTTCTTTGTAGCAAATTATCATAAAGTATGACTTATGGCCTTGGTGTAGGTTTGGAAACTAAATTATACGAGGCCATAAAATTGAAATTAAGAAAAAATTAATGAGAGCTTGAATACATTGGTACCAAAGAGCACTTACCCAAAAAGCACCTTTAAAAATTCTATGAAGCAGTAGAGCAAATGGGGTAATACCCCTCTTCACTTGTTTTTGTGTATGTTAAACTATTATGTGTATAGATCTTTCTTGAAGTGAAAGAACCTACATGAATCACTTCTCTACTCTTGTATTCATTTCCTTTCCCATAAATTGTGTTAAGGCTTATGCTTATTTATCCCAAAAAAATATTTTGAATTACTATACAGTGTAGCATTTCCTATAGCCTCACATGGATGACCATGCTGAGAAGTATTTGAGGTATCTAAGGCATGTGTCAAATCCATGTTTTAGCTCCATTGCATGGTGCCAATGTTCATGACAGTATTCCATTAGTAAGGTATATTACTTATGGGTTACCAAAACTATCTATGGCACCTTTACTAGTTAGGTCTTTAGGGCTTAACATTCCACGAGTTGATTATTGGGAGGCCCTTTTGTGTAGTGGTTTTCTTATTTATACCTTAGATTTTATATGATGTGCTATATCATTCTTCATGTATAGTTGGCCATAGGTTAATCATTTTCATTAGTTAACACATAATTTTTCATGGTGATTCACCACACCACTTTTTCAGTAACATAGAGAATATGGTATTTCTCTTGACAAGAGAGAACCACTATACATTAGGTGAAGGGTGATTCTCAACATGGATGAGACTACCATGTTGACTTTCAAAAGTTTCTCATTAGATTAATAGAATAAATATCTGGTAGAGTTTGAAGCATTTGACAAAAGAGCACCACAAAACATAACTAACTGTTGACTAGGCCTTTCAACCCATGCACATTAAGATGAGTAAACCATATATCAAGACTTTTTATTTATAAGACAATATTCGGGGAATGGCACAAGTTAGTTCGTCATCTAACATGGGAGAACGTGTTTACTCTTTACCTAATTCTTAGGGAGGAGTCCCTTTGATTTAATCCTTAATATCTATTTAAGAATTAGGTGCTTCCACTACCATGTGTAGTATGTTTAGTTTATCCATGTGGGAAATGCCATATTTACACAATTTTCCTCCATAAGTTTACCTAATATTAGTTTTCCCTCTATTTATTTTTTAGTGCCTAGGTATATGTTTTTTTTGTGGGGTAAAAGCCTTAGTTGTAATGCTAGGAATGAATTTCTATATAATTTTGATTTTCCTATAATTAGCCTAAAATACCAAAAGTTTGATTCCCATTTGGTTGGGATGTAATAAAGGCCTTGATCCTACTTTTTTCCTCACTAGCACCATGGGTACTAATGTTTTCGAAATGCCAAATGTCTTAAAGGGTAGTACTCATTCTATGACATTAATGTCTATAGAGCTAAGCATGATTTTTGGGGAACTAATGTCTCTTAGGAAATAATTTCTTTGGGAGTAGTAATGTCCCTATGGGAAGTAATGTCTTTGATGGAACTATTATACCTAGGAAAATACCTTGACAAGGTCTTAATATTTAGAAAACATCTGCATGCGGTGACCATAGGGTACATCATGTCATGGTACATGTATTCGAAATCTGTTTTATTACACATAGATACATCTCTTAGCAAGGTTAGGTAATCTCGATATATCAAAATTGATGAATAATGTTATTTGATAAGACCTTTCATGGTAATCTGTTCCTAGAAAATTTCCATCTAATATCCCAAGGTTTGGTGGAAAACTAATAGAGGAGATGGAACCTTTACAAGCACTCTATGACCTAATTCCCTCAATCCACTTCAAAATCCATGATGGACAACAATATATGTTTCATATTTCCTAGAGAACCTTTGGGATTTGTATAATTACTTTTCTTCCTTGGATATGGAATTTACAACTCATTTGTAGTTGCTTATTAGGTGTAAGACGAGGATAGAAAGTTTGACGTGGTTATATTAGAATAATACCAGACTCATCTTTAGTCACATTCGTGAGTAGAGATGGCACTTTGAGTTCATTAGGGAAAAATGTTAGAAAACATTTGGAATATTGTTTTACAAAGTCTTTATTACCACTCATTACCAAGAATGTTGTGATGTTAGGGCTAGTCATTAAGAAGGAGGAAAGGTTAGATTCCCAACATTTATATCTTATTTACTCTAAGTATACCACTTTGTATGGTATCAACCCACATGATTCAAGAACATTAATTTATCCTTCGGGATGAAACCAAGAACCACATGTTAGTGTTATCGTGGATTATATTTCCCATGCTTATATTGGCTATAAGAGTGGGAAATTAAGTAAAATAACTATTTCCATGAATCCCCCACCTATGGCACCAACAACCGAAACTACTGTTGGGATGAAATTAGTGATGAATTTGTTAATTTATATAGAAATGGATAATCTTTAGTAACTTGGAGGGAAGAAAAGTAACAAGAGGATATTTATTTTTCTACATAAAAAAAAAACACTACTACTATGGGCACCAAGGAGAAAAAAAACGTAATTTTCTTTACAACTTTTATGGTAATGACATATTACTCACTAGTTATCGAGGATGGATGAGATTCATCTTTATTTTTTGTAGTAGGGAACCTCACAACAACCTACTTTTTAAACCAATCCATTCCCTCCTTAGAAAAAAGAAATGGTTTTCCTAAATCCTCTAACTCCACAAAGGGACATAACATGTTTCCCTTAGTAAGAGGGTGCAACATCTAGTGCTAAGGTTACATGTGTGACCATATAATAAAGTTAAAAACACTAGATTGTAATTATGAAAATATTATGAGTGGTTGTTTGGATAAGGACCTTGCATGTACCTCTTATATCAAGGGAACTCTATAGATAGGAAAGCCATGATTTGGCATAATTCTTCCCCCACATAAGGATGTACTTCATAGGTTTATGCTTAATCTTAATGCATGGGATTCCCATAATTATTTTATTGTTTAAGAATAACTTGGGGACCTTAATCCATGTCAACTTTACAAGTTCTTAAAATATTACCAACACAACATAAAGCACTACTGTCTACTAAACCCTTGGGAAAACTAGTTTAATTACATTTAGCTAAACTAGAGTAAGTGTACACTTCCCTAAAAGATTATTTTCCAAATTCATATAGTCTAACATGGGAATATTTTTTATGAGAGAGCCTCCTCTTGCATTATGTATATCATGTTGGAGAGCTATCAATTCTCTATATATTTCCTTCCATGTCAAGGTGTTTTATGGCCACACATACAAGCCTTATGAAATCATTATCACGTTTCTTATGGAGCTAGGTGAAAAAACTATTTTTATGGAATTTGAGGTTGTCAATGCTCCATTAGATTATAATATTTTACTTGGTTGAAATTGGTTCTACATGACGATTGATAAAACCTCCTTAATATTTATAGTTTTTTTTTTCTTTCCCTGTCATGAAGGTGGTCACTATCAACAAATTGGAATATTGCATGCATGGTTATATAACTAATAATGGCATGAACCTTTCACTTACCTACTCAAATTTACCTCAAAAAATACTACTCGCATTTGTATGATTTATTTAGCTATTTTCTTTCCTAAAGCATCTCTAGATCCTTGGGTTGTGTTTACTTTTTTAGAAGATGAATCATTTGGAGAGATCATGCTACTTAGTGTGAATAATATTTCCTACTAGATGACACATTCAACATAAAATCGTGTTGCTCAAGATCCCTAATATGATTTTTATTTTGATAAGTATCCTTTACCCACATGGGTTGTCACTCCACCCACTTCACATGAATTCTTAGTTACTAAGGTGCTTATGCATGAATCCATCATGGATATCATTACCTCAATTAATAGGACATGGATACGTGTTACCATGCATATTTTCTTCCTGATTTGGAAAGGTTGGACGTTGTGGTATAAACCGTCTTTTCTAATGATGATGTTGAGTGGTGCAAGTCTCCCATTATGAAACATTGTGGCTTTTTAGAAGTGAAATTGGAAAACATATCATAGTCTATACACATTTAGATTTTATTTATACTAGGTATTATGAAACAAATCATGATAGTGGATCTTATTCTCCTCATGATGCGAAACTCCACATTCCCTTATTCAAAGAATTTCATGATTTTTTTTCTCGGACTTATGAAGAAATCCATGAAATTAATCATTACGTTGTTATGCATGAGATCAAAACATATAATAGATCCATGTCCCTTAAATAGAATATTTGGCCAATTATCCCAATAAAGTAGTTTACATCAACTTGGAGGTTGAAAAGTCCCTTTTTCCTAGCATTCTCTATCTAGTTTCTTTGACTAAATGGGTATCCAATTTCATTTTAGTCACCATTAAACAAGGAAAAGTCTAGATATATGTTGATTATAGAGATTTAAACAAGGGTTCCTTTAGGGATATTACCCTACTCCATTCATTGACGACATTATCAACTAATGTACTAAATGTGGAATATTCTTTTTCATGAATGACTTCTTTGGCACTAATCAAATATAGATAGAGTTAGAAAATTAGACTCAAAATTCATTCATTTGTCTTTTATGTTGATTTTATTTTATATTAAGTCACCATTTGGTCTTAAAAATTCTATGGAACCTTCGATTGAGCCATGTCATATGCTTTTGATGATATCAATCATATGTTTGAGTCATACTTGGATGAATTGGCTACTTGATATAAGAGGCATGAATATCATGGAATTTGTGGCCATATTTACCTAATGTCAATACTAAAACATCCAAATGAACATACTTCAATAGATATTTTGAGTGAACCTTCTATAGTTTATTATGTCTAAGTATAGGATTATGGTTGATCCTTTGTGTTGGAGAATGGAATAGGGAAACTTTTGATTAAATTTATCCTTAAACATAATAATTATTTGTGATCTTTATTTATCTTCTTTTGTTTCTTTATTATATATTCTTCATCAAACAATTATCTAGTGCAAAAAAAATAAAGACAATGCACACATAAATTGGCTCCACACTAGGGAAAACCCCTCCAAGGGAAAAACATGGAAATAATTATATTCTCTTCTTATATACTTCACTTCAAATGAGAAAACGAAGACCTAAAACCTTAGACTGAGTCCTCTTCTAAGAATAACATCAACCCTCAAAGAATTCTTTCCAAATAGGTCAGAGATCATCGAAAATAACAAGGATCAATTCTTCTCTAACTAGTTTCCATCTTCAACTTTGGCCCCCAACTTCGACTTGTAACTTCGACCCTATAGTATTTGCAGAAACCTTCATTCTCACATGTGTCAACTCTTCAAGAATACTTTCTTCAAATAAATAAAAGTATCCAATGTCAAACTAGATCAAATTAGAGTATTTGGCTCTCCTACTACTTGGATCTATAATTCAACCTCTTTCAATTCAGACTTGCAATTTTCAGCCTCCCTTGAAGCTACAAAAACCCTATATTTCACATGTGTGAGAAAAAAAGGCCCAAAAAAGACTTTCTTCTTTCTTCTTGAGTTCTACACCTTCACTCTTCCTTCCTTAATGCTTCTTGCTTCATATCTAAATTCTTGATGAGAGAGATCGAATTGGTAATCAATTAACGTCAATGTTGCTTCTATTTATACATATGTACGGGGTTTGAATTCCTTCTTTTCGGTTGACTTCTCATTTCCTAGGCCGACTTTTGTTTTGAGGTTTTTAGGACTTTATAGACTCAAAATGAATATATTTTACATGTTAAATCCTGCTCGATATGGTTTTATACAAATAATAATGACTCTCTTGACTGAAGAAAATTATTCTTTTGATATGAAAAACCTAGACGCATGAAGACCATGATTGACCTAGACGACCATCTAAATGAAGCATGAAAACCATTCTTAAAATAATATTTTCCTTTTTCTTGTAACATAAAATATAAATAACAATTTGAATACATTGATAATTATGAAGACCTAAACTAGTTACATTTTCGAACAGTCCCTATTAACTAGGGAGGTATTTACAATTGTACACCCCATACAAGTTTATTCTCAGACTTCGAAGAGTCGAATTGGTAAGACATATTTAAGCATCAACATTATGGACAAGATTATGAACACAGTAAGGCCTTAACTTTGACAAGCTGTTTATTATACAAGATAATAATGTTAGGAGGCTTTATGTGAGGTACCACACTACCTCTTCAAGGTACATACCCCATCTAGATGTTCAATAGGTATGTCCTTTAAGGACTATTCTGCTATTGGCTTCTAAATCATCAAAGAATATCAGTCCTCTTCAACCACTCTTATCTTCAATACCTATCAAATCCTCAAAGAGTATTGGTCCATTTTCTATCTTGGATTTTTTTATCCTCAAGGAAATATTAGATGATTATCCAATCCTCCATCCACCATTCTCGCTCATTGTCCTTCACTTAGATGTATGATTGTTAGTCTCGGCATAATGCATGACATGATAAGAAGAGAATGTGAATATCATGTTTATCATCACTTCCTCTCAACCAGAGAGGAGATCCTTATTCCCACTTGATATAGGGAATAATTACTTTCTCCTTAAAAAATATTAAGGAGACTTCATACTCCCTCTAAAGTTAAGAGGATATTATTTCACTTCCTTTCAATAGGGAGGTCATAAATATAACATCACTATCTTGTTTACATAAGTGTATCGAATACCAGTTCTTCATGGAGATAAATGCATGGGTCCTTCTTTCCTTTGTATCTCATCTTATTGATTTTATTTATTCCTAGATGTTGTAGAGCCATATTATTCACTCACTCTTATTACTGGATTTAGGACATCAATATTTCATATCACTTTCCTCTAGTAATTAATGAAGGCATTGTATTGTTCCTTATCAAACTTCAAGCTAGTCATAATTCCTTCTTAAACATGAAAGTGATCTTTGTTTATGAACATTAGGTTATCTTCTTACACTGCTACCTTCCAATCCCAAGATGATGATGTAAACATATTGACTACATAATTTCCACAACCATATACTCAGTTCATATGTTATTTGAATTGATTTCAACACCAATAGTTGAAATTCCCTCAACTATCATCATGCATTCGTACAATATCCTTGTAGATAGAAAAATGATATGTTAACTAGATAACTAATTTCGAAGTTTTGATATCATACTTACATTATCATGATGACCATATCATCAAATCCTTGAGGAAAATTAATTACCTATCATTTAATTGTCAACCTGGGGTTTCATAAAACTTGTGAAGCATGCGTGCACTATATATGCTAGAAATTAACTTCCAATTTAGATCAACGAAACTATTAAACCAAATAACACACTATATATGCTAGAAATTAACTTCCAATTTAGATCAACGAAACTACTAAACCAAATAATGAAAAACCAAATTCACCTATTCTAATTCAACAATCAATTCAAAAGAAAATATAGTACGGTGTGTGGAATTGAAATATTAATTTATCACACTTAAAGGAATTGAAATCTTAATCTACCACACTTGCAGGAATCGAAAATCACACCACTCTTTCGAAAATGAAATTGCATGAAATGAAATCTACTCTAAGGGATGATGCGTGCATTATCAAATCAGGATCCTATGAAATGAATAATCAAAACCACATGATATGAAATGAAAGCTTAAATAATCATTCTTAACCTCTAGATATGAAAGAAAATAAAAGCAATCACTCTTAACCCCTCACACAAGAAAAGGTATGAAAGAAATAAATCTTAATCTATGGAAAACAATCAATCTCAATCTATGAAAAACAATAAATCTCTCACATTATAGATGGCCAATCCAAAAGCATGAGGGATGGAAAGTTGAGAGGCTCAAATTACAAGCATAACCAAATCAAAGTAAACATCACTCATGAGAATGGTGCCAAATCCAAATTCTATATTCAAATCATGAGCATTTCCCCAAAATTTCACATGCCATTGAAAGGAGGCGGCTCTCCTATTTATACAAAAACATAAGAATCTACCTCATTAATGGAGGTCCATTATACTCTCCCTAGATCCCTAGAAAATATCAAAGAGTTAAAACTTAAATAGGTAATGATGAGACACATATCCTCTTTGACCTTTATCCAAATCTTCTTCCATATCTTCAAAAGAATTCAAATTTGAGCATTGGAGGCCACCTAAGGGTGCCTTGGAAGCTTCCAAGCCACTTTTAAGTATTAAAGTATATGCATTTTTTCTAAGTAACCATTTAATTCACTTATAATACTAGAAATTATTAACTTTTAGAAAACAGAAATGGGACCCATATAATTTTGAAAATGGAGGCTAATGAAAGGTTATATGGACATGGAGTTGCAACATGTGAGTGAAATGGTGGCGATAAAAGTGAAAGTGGATGATATTTTGAATACATTCCGGAGACTTTACATACCCCCCAATTGATGTTATTGCATGTCCTCATTCAATCTATCGGATTGTTTAATCATGATTTGCTTTTGAATGAGATTGGCTTATATCATATTTCCTTAAACTTTGCATTTGATAGTATTCGACAATTTTATTTCGTTTTGCAAAGTATTCCTTGTCATACATTGAATTGCAACATGTTTGGTTGGTTCTTGTGTGACAACCAAATCTTAATTGGAATTTGTTCTTGTTTTTCAATACCTTATTTCGTTTGGTTGCAGCAAGATTCATTTAACATATTTAAGAATGCATCTTTAAATCAACCATATAATATGCTTATCATTTAGTATTTATTTTCAAATCACATAACTTTTGAGCCATAACGAAATCTTAATGATTAGGACAAGTATGTTAGGATGAAAAGAAGTGAGATGAAATGAAATGATATGAAGAGTGATCTTAAATGGATGTCCCTTTCCCCCAACTAAAGGTGTTTATGGTTTTTTTCTTTACATGTGAAAGGAAATATGGTGAAGTATTTTCCAAAAATTATAACTTTAGTATTCAAGAAATTCTATGATTAAAATCTACATAATAACATACCTTTACTTACCTAAGAAGTGGACAAACTGTACATATGTAGAGAAGTTGTAGCCATCTCTTGATCACAGACTAGAATTTAGAATTTCATCTACTTCTTGGTTGCATAAATAATGGATGAGGTGGTGAAAGTGGATTCTTTCTTGTTGCTGCTAAATTTGTTTTATCTACTGGAAAATGCTGAAATGATATAGTCTTCACCCGCTTCAAACCCCGATGGTACAATTCTAGTCATGCAGATAAATGTGTTGTTGTTCAGCATGAAGAGAGTTCATTGGATTATCGACCATTGATGAATGTCATTAACTAATGCGAGAAAAACTTGCCATTAATATCAACGAGTGCCAAGGTACCTAAGTACATTTTGCAAAGTTTGAATAAATGAGATGATGTTGAGCCACTTGCAAGATCTAATAATCAAGGGACATTGATGTATTCCCATGATTGTTAGCAAGAGAACTTGTCATTGATGCATACGAAGCCTCAAGGTATTAATAAGGACTCTAGCCCTGAACCTAGATAATGTGTTGATGTTGATAGGCTAAGAATTGTTAGAAGGGAGGCCTTAAGGAATCCTCCATCATCTAACACGAGCATGAAATAATGATTTTTAAGGACTATGAATGAAAACGTTTTGCAGTGGGTTCAAGGTTTATTTGAAAAAGAGAAAAGGAAAATGGAATGAATCAACTTTGTAGGGGAGCTGAATGGTTTTATTGCTAGTTTTAAAGTTTAGTGAAAGTGAGGTAGGAAAATGATTGTGAAGGAAAATGAGATGAAGATTTTATTGACTGAATAAGTAGGGATGCAATGGTAAGACTGGCTTCTGAAAGCTCTCAAGTGTTGGATCTGATCTTACATCATATTCTCATGCTTTGATGTTTCTTTAATCATGTTTTTGTGAAATAAATGTGGTATTTGAGAGAGACATTGTTCGGTTATGGTCATCTATTCTTCCTCCTGGAACTTGCAAAAGAACTAGTACTTCTTCTGCAATAGAATGTAAGATTATCAAAAGAGAGAGTTGATCAATCTCTCTATTAATGAAATTTACACAAAAAACTGAGAATTGGTACTAATAAAACAAATTCATGAAAGAAAACCAAATGAAGTTTTACCTGTATCGAAACTAGTGCCCAAGTTACTTGTTGTGCCTTGTTAGAAATTTGTTCATTCTTTTTCTATTTCAAACTTTGATAATAGCTTTCTCATTATGTAGATATCGTCGATATCTTTCCAAAAATGCTTGAATCATCGAAATCCTATGTCGTATGAGAAAGTTTGGCTGATTTGAAATTTGGGTGAAATAGTGAAGATTGTCATGAGGTTTTTCAGTTGCAGGATTGTGCCCTTCATGCATCTAAAAATCCTATCAATCTTCTTTGGTTGAGTCATGACATAAAAAATTTATGTTTGTGATGTCATTGGCTTCTGTACCTACAAGACTCAAAGAAACATGATCATATAAAAATACTTTATGAAATGAAAACACATCTCTACAAGATTCAATCTTCCATCTACATGATTCTTATTGCCTCTAAAAAAATTTGCAGAGTAGAACGAACGAAAAATGTAGTAGAAATTGTTTTCCATTAGAATTGGCGAAGTTAGATATTATCTTATGCTGTCAATTATTTATGCCAAAGTTTTCATGTTGGATGGTGTGGCAATTGGTAGACCAATGATTAAATGTAAATGTTTAAAAATAATGTGAGGTGGCAGTAATTAAATTTGAAAACATAGTTAAGACTACACCTTGGTTTTGAGAGAGTTTGCTTACATATAGGCCATCATTCCCAATTGTTCCAAAATTTTTAAATATAAAAAATGGAAAAAGTGGTATGCATATAGTGTACTGAAACATATGTGATGCCTACCTTAATATGCTATATTTTCATTTAGAAGATGCAATTATTACATTCTTATATACATTGGCAAATGATTTTTATACTCTTATTTATGTTTCATACAATTTAATTCTAAGAAAATGTAAAAATTATTAATGAGAGGCAATGAGAAAATGCAAATTTTCAAGTTAGATACATAAAACCACAAGAGATTCAAGGAAGTAGAGACATAGAAGGAAAAAACACATTTTCACATGTAAGGATTTTAAGCAATTTTGGCATATATTCATTTATGAGAGTTATAGATAGATAATAAGAAAGACTTGACAAAAATTTTCCATTACATCAATATCCACAATTAAATTTGATTTCATAAATAAGCCTTATATATTCTCAAATGAATTTTCCATGGTGTAGTAAAGGGACATTATAGATGTAGATATCATTGATATATCAAATATAATAGTAGTTATACATTATAAAGGACATGCATGATTCAAGTTTAAAACAAAGCAATAGTTTACAACGACATAAACCAGCATGATCAACACCACCAAGTTCTTGAAAAATTGCAAGAGAAGAAGGTAACCTTTATCACATGAATAATTGTAGCATTATTGTGGTGTTCTACTTTGAAGAAGTATCAAATGGAAACCTATTTGATACTTTGCATGAAAATAATGAAGAGTTCACATTAAAGAGAAGAGATATGGTTTTGGGTTGGATAAGATGGTATCTGATTAGATTGGGAGTAGCTCATGGATTAAAGTATATCCATCCTTTGAGATATTGTCGTGAAATATGGGACCTAGACCAGTCATTGGTGTAAGAAAGGATTACTTTGTAGTTTTAGCATCCTCAACTTGTTTGTTGGATTTACAATGAATGGTGACTGAATTTCAATCTAGGAATCCTAGAAGAAGTGATAAAATAATATTTGGGTGTCGTTTTGTTGTTTATAATATAATTCTCATAGGTTTGTGCAAGGAAGAAAAAACTACAATTTTCTTGTGATGTTTTGGGAGGAGGCTTAAAGGAGAGGAAATGGTTGGGCTCATAAGTGATATTTACTTAGATACTAAATGAGGATGTAGTTGTATTATTCAATATGTGTATTTTCCTTCACATATATTTCCTAATATTTTGAATTGTGAATTCAAATAAGTTTCCGCTGTTCTTGGAGTTGAGAATCTAAAATGATGTCAACCAAATTCTTCACCCACCTAGCAATAAAATTTTACAGAGCTTGAATTTTTCCATTCATGGGTTTCCAAATTTTCACCAACTAATTTAAAAAGGACATTTTAAAATTTATGATATCAATTGAACTATTTATGAGAGTTTATATTGATTACAAGTACTAATTATTTTATTTTGTTGTTAAATACTTATAGATATGATATGAACATAAATATTTTGAATGTCTATAAATTTGGATAGTGGAGATATTGAACAAGAATGTCCTAGGACAATCATGGATTCGTTACAAGTGTGCATTGAGCCTTTACTGTCATGGAGATGCAAGTTGGGAATATGAGGCTACCATGCAAAAGTAGTGCCAATAGCTTTTGAAGGTTTTTTATTGTACATTTATCTAGAATTAATTGAAGACAAAGAACAAATATGGAGGAGGGGAATGTAATTTAACACTTTGTGCATATATTGTAATTTTTTACTTGTGTATGATATTTCAATTTGGTGAGCTAGTATGGTTTTTTGGCCCAAGTTCTAGTAATGTCTTTAGGTAAGTTAGCATGTGTGTTGAAAGGCCAATGATTTTATCAAGGTAAGATTGTACATATGCACTAATTAAAGAAAATAATGCATAGTTGCAAAACATATGGTGACAACAGTGTGGGGTAGTAGGACTCCATGAGAGAATAGGAAAGAGGAATAGAGGCTTAGCAATGGGGCTAAGCTAGGAAAATACTATTTTACTGTTATCCTAATTAATAAACTTGGATTATATGTTTTAAGTGGAAAGTATAACCTAATTCTGAAAAGATAGAGTGGTGTAATGTTAAAATACATTATGGTATAATCCAATAAACCATGTTGATGTTTTATCATAACTTTTAAAAGAGGGGAAAGGGGTTGCATGGGTTCCATGTGTAAAAATGAACGATGAATAGAAAATTCAAGGATCTTAGTGGAATTATGATCGTATCATTTAGTGTTTCATTGTGACTAAACTGCCTACATTGAGGAGAGGTATAGAGTGACCTTGCTACTATTTATCCTCACCATATGAGGCGTGATTAGGTATGTCCGAACTTCTCCTTTCTTGCCATGGCAATGCTAGAGATCATTTAGAGACCCCTAAAGGAAGATAGAACTCTTTATGCTATGCCCGTGATGGAGCACTTGAATACTAGTGGCACATCCTAGAAAACTATAGATATAGAGATGGGGGAGCACTATGTTGAGTTTTGTAGGCATATATGGGATGAGAGCCTACAGGTTGGAGATTTTTGGGTTTTTGTACCTTAGCCTTGAACTGATTGAGCTAATTGCTAGAGAATTGTAGGTGAAAATTTTCCATGGTGGAGTCTTAACTCCAACTTAGAGGTGAATCACTAATGGGAAATTAAGAGTGTGGTATATGGTTGGGAGAAAAAAAATAAGGTATACAACCAATTACTACTTCGCTGAAACATAAGTTTTTATAATTCTCCTTTATAAGTGATTAATAATGTGTTTACTATTTGATCCTTAGGGTCTATATTATTTATGTATGTTATTATGTTATTCTAGTTATATTATATATTATTTATGCATGTTATTATTTATTCCAGTTATATTATATATTGCATACCCTATAGTGTGCATTAGGATCAATGCATGAGTTAAGGTTAATTATAGTACCTACCATACCTCAATGGTAGGGATTTTGCTTTGTAATGTCACGAGGCTATGTTACATGTCAGCTGGTTGTTTTCGGATTGATGTTCGAGCCCTAGTGGGCATGCTATACATGCAGGTATTAGAGCGGTAGCAAAATAGATTCAATTTGGAATTTGAAATTCAATTTTTATTGTGTCACATCATGTTAGATGTAATATTGCTAGTCTATAAGAAGGATCTATTTATACTAGTTTGTAGTAAACAACTACCTCTAGAGATTTTGAGATTTTACGATTTTGGAGGAGATAAATTTTAGTTAGATCCATCCTTATTTTTGGAAAATATATATCCTACTCTTCATCAAATTCCACAATTTAAACATATTTTATACCTTCTCCATAAATCAATAAAATAAATAAAGGTAGTTCAATGGATAAATAGATAGAGTGTCCATTGCCTCCTTAATCTGCTAATGTATAGTAAGAGAGATGCTTCATATTCTCTTAAAATTCAGCCATTATCGAAGCTTTATAGGTATTGGAAGATACATTCTTACTGGAGAAAAATATATTAGATCTAATTGTCACTTATATTCTGTTTCTAAAAACCGGGTTTCAGGGACGTATATTTTCATTTATTTGCAAGCGTTAGAATGTTTTCCCTTAAGATAGATTCTTGCTTGCAACTATGTGGATATTACTAGAGGAAAACCATCCAGAATAAGGTAAGATCTTCTCTCCTATTCCTATTAATATAAACTGAAGGCACAATTCTTAATTTAGTGTGTAAAGAGTATATAAATATATATACTCTCCATATCTTTAACAAAAACGAAAAGTTATGAGTCATAAGAAATGCATCTAGATGCCGGTGAATTCTAATATATAATTTATCGCTGATTTTGTATTGTAATATATAATTTATTATAGGAGGAATTTATTCTTTACTTTGTAATGTATACGGTTGTAATGATAATGATATATCCATTTTTTGTATTTCTTTTATAATTTCAGTATTTTGATATTGCAGGTCACTAACATTTGCGTTATTGTGCAACCTGTGGATGTATCTCCCTATCTATTTGATTAAACCAAAACAAACCTTCTTGCTCACATAAAGAATTAAAAAAACATTAACATTACATAGATTTAATTGTAATTGTAAATAGAATATTAATGATACATTCATTTAATTTAATCCTGTGATATATTTTCAACGTGTACTAGACTTCTCTAAAATAAGTAAGTGATCTGTCTTATAAGACATATATCTTTTAGAAGTTGAGTCATAAAACATGCATGATGCCATTGAATTATTATATATGATTTATTATAAGAGGTATTTAGAGTGTATTTTGTAATGTATACCTTTATAATGATAATAATATACCGATTCTATGTATTCCTTTGATAATTTCAGTATGCTGATATTGTAGATGACTGATATTTGTACTGTTGTGCAACCTATGGATGAAGTGATTATTCCACTGGTTAAGATTGCTTACTTTTACATTTATACATGAACGACTTCAAATTGTATGGAAAATTACAAGCATTTTACAGTGACGTTGTCCCATTCGTGGGTTAACTGATTATTTCACTAGTTAAGATTTCTCTTTTTTACATTCATACATTGATGGTTGAAATTCAACAACCTGGTATTCTTTATAAATATTATAATTTATTGGACTGTTAGCGTTTTCTCATTCATTCAATTATGGATCTGTGTTTCAGACCTCACCAACCTTGACACACTTTATAAAGATAACCTTTTTTAGCGTTTTGCAAATACAAACATGACATCAAAAACTCAATTTCTATTCAAATATACGACATAATAAACATCAAAGTGTGGGCCTACATAGTTTATGCTCTAGAATAAAATTTCAATTTTGGAAAATAATTAAGTGTTTAAAGGTATTGCAAGAACCCTAATTGATATTGAGAATTGCCTTTTAAGATTGATTAAGAGTATATATTGACGTAGAATAATGGTTGAAAGCAAAATTGTCATTGACCTCAATAATTTACAAATGTGAGGATAATCTCAGGTCTTGTTCGTCTACCAAGTTTCCTGGACTATCGCAGACCTATATAATTTGCAAATGTGAGAATAAATCACCTCGTGTCTATGGAGGTTTGTCATTACACCAAAACCCGCAGGTGTTGGTAAACGTTACAAACTAGTAACTAGGATCCCCAGGGTGGAAATTACGGATTCTATAGAGGTGCGATGATTCTTCCAACACCCCCCCTCAAACGCAACTTGGGGGAATCGAACGTGGGTCCAAGCTCTGATACCATGTAGAGGTTTGCCGTTACACCAAACCCCGCAGGTGTTGGTAAACATTCCAAACCAGTAACTAGGATCCCCGGTGTAAGGACCTGCGGTTCCTAGGCACACCCACCCGATGTGCTACCAAGTTCAGCGATGAACGAAGGTTGGAGGAAAAGTGCGAAGTGCAAGTCCTTTGCAAAGTGCGATGAGGATATGTTAAAATAACGCATGAAGGAGGACGAGCAAGGGATTTATAGGCATGGGGAGCGAAGGCTCAACCCACGGGCCGACTTCATGTATTGTAGTGGAAATGCGTTGAAGTGTTGGCCAACCAACACAAAGGCAAGAGACCAAATGATATTTCAAGGCG
The DNA here is from genome assembly GCA_000404065.3 of Pinus taeda. Classification (NCBI taxonomy): domain Eukaryota; kingdom Viridiplantae; phylum Streptophyta; class Pinopsida; order Pinales; family Pinaceae; genus Pinus; species Pinus taeda. The sequence goes on from APFE030586236.1 coordinate 203,201, forward strand.
TTGGCAAGTCGGCTTGGGCAGCCAAGACTTTCCCAACGCACCATATATAAAACATGCGATGAAGTTTCATTTGGATAGCAAGCAAGTCGCTCAAGTCTTCTATGAAGAAGTGCAAAGGTAAAGGGCTCCAGCAAGAAGGAAAGGCGCAGGTTGTATGCGCCCAACTCTTGGGCAGCTCGTTTAGATAGCACGGGTTTTGAACAAAGGCGAGAAGCGCCAGTGCACGGGTGAAGGCGCCAGGCACCCAGTTGGCATGGGTTCTTGGGTAGCTCGGGTGAGCGCCCGCCCGTCGTGTGAAGGAAAACGCGGAGGTGGAAGAAATGGGACTCGGGTGAGGTCGTCTGTCCACCATGTGGAGGTAAACGAAGGGTGACTTGGGTGAGGACGCCCACGCATTGTGCGAAGGTTCGGTTGTGAAGTTTGGTTGGCAGCTCGTGTGACAGCGCGCCCGCCTGACTTGGGCAAGGAAATCTTGGCTATCACACGGAGGTGTGATGAAGTTGTAAAATTGGCTAAATATAAAACCTGGTGTTTCCAAGTATACTTGTAAAGCTTTGTAATATTGAAAGACAGTATAATATATTATTCGAGCAGACTCATTGTTCAAGGAGTTGCCCCTTCCTTTATACTGTGCAATTGTATTCTCATGTCTAATTATTGTTGATAATGAATGTGTATGGGTGTTCATTAGTATAAATGAAAAATTAATAATTATTTGGTTGTGAAACACAAACTAAGTAAGATAAGTGGTTAGGTGTAGTCCATGAACATAAGTATTGGTGAAAAGAAAGTGTTCGGTGGTGCCGCACCTCGCCAAGAGCGGTTGAAAAACTATTGCAGGCCTAGGGGCATGACAGTTGATATCAAAGCTAGTCTGAAGACTTGGAGGAGTCTTGCAAGACACTGGTTGAAGCTTGGAAGTTGGTGACAATGAAGCAGATACTTGTAGGTGAAGGAAGCTGTTTCACATACAAGTGGAACAAGGGCTGGTTCAAGGTTGCAAGCATCTTAGTGAAGCTGTTGGATGGTGGAAACTAGATCGCAAAGAAGGAAACTATTAGCAATGGCCGGTGAATCTCAAGTTGGGTCTAGTTATGGTGCGAAGGATGCTACTATGGCATTCATTGAAAATGTGTTGGAAAGGATGGAGGACTTATAGGCTTACTGGACTAAGAAGATGGACTTGGTTGAGAAAGATCAAGAGGCCAATTCAAAGATGAAGGAAGAGCTCGATGAACTCTGGACTCAACACAGTTACACTAATCTTTTGTGTACACAACTTGAAGTAAGGGTCAAGGAGATTGAAGAGGCAAGAGATCGAGGCTTGGCGGAGATCGTAAACTTGCATAAATCTCTTGATAAAGCTAGAGATGAGATCGCGGTGTTGAAGAAGGCTGTGAGGCATAACTCAAGTGTAGGAGTGCCTCATGTGAAAGTCAAAGAGCCAGAATCTTATGATGGTACAAGGAGTGCAAAGACTCTTGGAAACTTTCTATGGGACATGGAGCAATACTTGGAACGATTGGGTATATCCGATGATGAGACGAAAGTGAAGGTAGTTGCTCAGTTCTTGACAAAGGATGCTAAGATGTGGTGGCGAAGGAGGATGGATCAGATTGCCAATGGCAATGCTGGTGACATCACTTCATGGGATGAGATGAAGAAGGTTTTGCGGACCCATTTCAGTCCTCAAGATGAAACGTGGGAAACAAGGATAAAGATTAAGTTCATAAAGCCAACAGGGAACCTACAGACATATCAATGGGAGTTTGCAAGTGCGGTTCTGGAACTTCCTGACATGGCGGAGAGGGACAAGGTGTTCAACTTTATTATTGGATTGAAGCCTTGGGCACACAATGAAGTGAAGAGGCAGAAGATTAAAACACTTGAGGAAGATTTTTCTATTGTGAACAGGTTGGTGGAGCATTATGATGAGATTTCTGATGATAGGAAGAAGAAGTCTAATAAGCCGAAAGAGAAGAAGAAGGATGATGCTTCAAAATCGGATGATAAGTTGAAGACGAAGAAAGCCTTGAAGTGTAGGATATGTGCTGAACCACGTATGGTGAAGAATTGTCCTTCTAGACTGAAAGTGGTTGCGATTGCATAATCTAATGCAAAGAATGAAGAAGCTTCTGTGGGGATGATACAGATACTTGGTGCTGCTACTGCTACAGAGGTGATCTCTCAGAGGGATCTTGAGAAGAATAGTTTGGAGTATGTTCGAATGAAGATTGGGAGTGCTGATATACTCACTATTGTGGATAGTGGGGCTACTCACAACTTCATGAGTGAAGATACTGCGAGAGGGATTGGGCTGAAATTTGTACCGGTGAGGGCACAAATGAAGACAATCAATTCTCCTCCTGATTGTGTTCTTGGTGTAGCTGAAAAGGTAGACACAACACTAGGTGAGTGAACAGGGAAAGTCGACTTCACTATAGTGCGGATAGATGACTATGAAGCTGTGTTGGGGATGGAATTCTTGAAACAATTGGATGCTATGATTGTTCCACATTTGAAGAGGATGTACATTTACGATGGAAGGGAAGATGTACCCATTGGTGTTCCAACCATTAGAGTGACAAAACCTAATTGTAAATTGGTAGTAATGCAAATGGAAGATGAGAAGCGAATAGAAGATATGAGTAAGCGGTTGTCTTGGTTGAGACAAAGCTTACCGAGCAGTCATTGGTCATCAAGACACTTTCTGATAGTGTCTTGGATTTGTCAAGAAGCTAGAAGTGGTTGAGGATGATGATGATGATGATGACGCATATGTGAGGCCGAATGTCTGGGAGGAGGATCAAGTCACTTATCTACGGAGGATGGAGATAGAAAATCCTGACAGATGGATTGAGATTATAAGTGAGGGTGAGCTTTCAGGCTCTACTCCTTCCACATCTTCATAGAGGAAATAGAAGATGGGGCTCATTGTTAGTTGCTCATGGCAGTGAGTCCTTAAAACAGGTTGAGCAGATATTGCAGATGGTGCAGGGATGGCTTGGCATCAAGCATCATGACATGTTGCAGATGAGATGGATTTTCCATGGACCTGAGCATGGGTGAGATTGTTGGTGAGTCAAGGATGTGGTAGAATCCGAGATAGACTGGTGAAGGCATAAGGATGTTCACTCTCATGACTTGAGCGTGACAGTTGGATTAGTTACCCAACTAGTTCAAACATGAGGTCTGAAAGTGCATAGAGAGATGTTGGCATCAGGCAGGCAAGGAGAAAAGTTCACACGATGGGACGACACATGATGGAGATGGAAGTTCTACATATGTTGCAGGGATGTTTGCAGTATGTGGAGAAGTTGACATCATGGACCAAGGATGAGACAGTGGTAGATGTTGATCTTGGTGGATGGATACCAGGAAGGTATGTTGTCAAGGCCGACAACTATTTGAGGTGGAGGAGGATGTAAAGACCTGCGGTTCCTAGGCACACCCACCCGACGTGAGACCAAGTTCGGAGATGAATGAAGGTTGGAGGAAAAGTGTGAAGTGTGATTCCTTGGGAAAGTGCGATGAGGATATGTTAAAATAATGCATGAAGGAGGACGAGCGAGGGATTTATAGGAGTGGGGAGCGAAGGCTCAACCCACGGGCCAACCTCATGTATTGTAGTGGAAATGCATTGAAGTGTTGGCCAACCAACATAAAGGAAAGAGACCAAACACTATGTGAGGGCATTGGTAAGTCGGCCTGGGCAGCCAAGACTTGCCCATCACACTGTATATAAAACATGCGATGAAGTTTCATTTGGACAGCAAGCAAGTTGCTCAAGTCTTCTATGAAGAAGTGCGAAGGTAAAGGGATGCAACAAGAAGGGAAAGGCGCAGGTCATATGCGCCTAACTCTTGGGTAGCTCATTTAGGCAGCACGAGTCTTGAACGAAGGCAAGAGGCACCGGTGCATGGGTGAAGGCATCGGGCGCCCGATTGACATGGGTTCTTGGGTAGCTCGAGTGAGCGCCCGGCCGTCGTGTGAAGGCAAATGCAGAGGTGGAAGAAACGGGACTTGGGTGAGGTCGCCCGCCCACCGTGCGGAGGTAAGCGAAGGGTCACTCGGGTGAGGTCGTCTGCCCATCGTGCGAAGGTTTGGTTGTGAAGTTTGGTTGGGAGCTCGTGTGAGGGCGCACCCACCTGACTTGGGCAAGGAAATCTTGGCTATCAAACAGAGGTGTGATGAAGTTGTAAAATTCACTAAGTATGAAACTTGGTGTTTCAAAGTATACTCGTAAAGCTTTGTAATATTGAAAGATTGTATAATATATTATTCGGGCAGACTCATTTTTCAGGGAGTTGCCTCTCCCTTTATACTGTGCAATTGTTTTCTCATGTATAATTATTGTTGATAATGAATGTGTATGGGTGTTCATTGGTATAAAGGAAACATTAATAATTTCTTGGTAGTGAAACACAAACTAAGTAGGATAAGTGGTTAGGCATAGTCCACGAACATAAGTATTGGTGAAAAGAAAGTGTTCGGTGGTGCTGCACCTCGCCAAGAGTAGTTGAAAGACTACCGCCAGCCTGGGGGCGTGACACCCAGGGTGGAAATTACAGATTCTATAGAGGTGCGGTGATTCTTCCAACACCCTCCTCAAACGCAACTTGGGGGAATCAAACCTGGGTCCAAGCTCTGATACCATGTGGAGGTTTGTCGTTACACCAAAACCCGCATGGGTTGGTAAACGTTACAAACTAGTAACTAGATCCCTAGGGTGGAAATTACGGATTTTATAGAGGTGCAGTGATTCCTCCAACACCCCCCCTCAATCGCAACTTGGGGGAATCGAACCTCGGTCCAAGCTCTGATACCATGTGGAGATTTGCTATTACACCAAAACCCGCAAGAGTTGGTAAACGTTACAAACTAGTAACTAGGATCCCCAGTGTCACGCCCCATGCCGGTGGTAGTCTTTCAACCGTGCTTGGCGAGGTGCGGCACCACCGAACACTTTCTTTTCACCAATACTTATGCTCATGGACTACACCTAACCACTTATCCTACTTAGTTTGTGTCTTGAAACTAAGTAATTATTAATGTTCCTTTCTACCAATGAACACCCACACACATTCATTATCATCAGCAATTAAACATGAAGAACATAATTGCACAGTATAAAGGGAGGGGCAACTCCCTAAACAATGAGTCTGCCTGAATAATATATTGTATAGTCTTTCAATATTACAATGCTTTACAAGGATACTTGGAAACCCCAAGTTTCATACTTAGCCAATTTTACAACTTCGTCACACCACCGTGTGACAACCAAGATTTCCTTGCCCAAGGCGGGTGGGCATGCCCTCACACGTCTTGCTTTCTGCACTTCACAACCGAACCTTGTCTTCGTGCACGACAGGTGGGTGACTCCACCAAGTCACCAAGACACACTTCGTTTACCTCTGTATGGTGGGGGGGCAACCTCACCCAAGTCATCAAGACACCCACGCGTTTTCTTTCACACAACGGGTGGGCGTTCACCCGAGCTACCCAAGAACCCATGCATGACAGCACAACTAAGCGCCCACGCCTTCACCCGTGCACGCCTTGTACAACTGGGCACCCATGCCTTCACCCGTGCACACCGTGCACAACTGGGTGCCCACGCCTTCACCCGTGCACACCCTCGTTCGACTGGCAGGTGCTCCTCACCCTATGCCTTCATTCAGACTTGTGCCTTCAAGTGACCTGCCCAAGACTTGGGCGCGTAACCATCTGCGCCTTTCTCTGTGCTGCGACCCTTTATCTACGCACTTCTTCCTTGAAGACTTCGCTTGTTGAATGATGAACTTTCGCTCCAACACATCATTGTATATATAAGGATGGCTAGGCGAGTTGGCTGTCCAAGTCGACTCGTCCACCATGTAACGAAATGCCCCTACACTTTGCAAACTCCTTCAAAACGCATGTCAGCCTTGCTCCAAGTGTGGTTGGCCCGTGGGCAATCTAAGCATGCTCCCATGCTATATAAACCTTTTCCCGGCCTCTTGTGCGCATTATAACTTTGCACACTCCGTCCAAGCTGCTCGCACTTCATATTTCCCAACCTTCGTTCATTGTTGAACTCAGTCGCACATCGGGTGAAACTGCAGGTCCTTACATCCTCCTCCACTTGAAGTTGTTGTCGTCCCTGACAACATACCATCCTCGTAGCCATCCACCAAGATCATCATCAACAACTGTTTCATCCTCGGTCCATGATATCAACTCCTCCACATACTGCTAACATCCCTACAACATATGTAGAACTGCCATCTCCATCATGTGTCGTCCCATCCTGTGAACTATCCTCCTCGTCTGCCTCATGCCAACATCTCTCTAGTACACTGCTAGCCCTCATGACTCGAACTAGTCTAGTGATCAATCCAACTGTCATGCTCAGATCATAAGAATGTCCATCCTTGTGCCTTCACCAGCCTATCTCGGATTCTACCACATCACGGACTCACCAAGAATCTCTCCCATGCTCATGTCCATGGAAACTCCATCCCATCTGCAACATGTTATGATGCTTGATGCCAAGCCATCACTGCACCATCTGTCATACCTACTCAACCTGTTTTAAGGACTCACTACCATTAGTAGTTAACAATGAGCCCCGTCTTATTTCCCATCTAAGAATATGTGGAGGGAGTAGAGCCTGAAAGCTCACCCTCACTAATCATCTCAATCCATCTGTCAGGATTTTCTATCTCCATCCTTTGTAGATAAGTGACTCGATTCTCCTCTCGGACATTCAGCCTCACATAAGACTCATCATCATCATCATCCTCAACCACTTCTAGCCTTCTTGACAAATCCAAGATATTATCAGAAAGAGTATTGATTACCAATGACTGCTCGGTAAGCTTTGTCTCAACCATGGACAACCGCTTACTCATATCTTCCATCTGCTTCTCATCCTCCATTTGCATTACTGCCAACTTACAATCACGCTTTGTCACACCAAGGGTTGGCACACCAATGGGTACATCCTCCCTTCCATCGTAAATGTACAGCCTCTTCAAATGTGGAACAATCATAGCATCGAATTGTTTCAAGAATTCCATTCCCATCACACTTCATAGTCATCTATCCGCACTATAGTTAAGTCGACCTTCCATGTCCACTCACCTAGTGTCGTGTCTACCTTTTCAACTACACCAAGAACACAATCATGAAGAGAATTGATTGTCTTCATTTGTGCCTTCACCGGTACAAATTTCAGCCCATTCCTTCTCGCAGTATCTTCACCCATGAAGTTGTGAGTAGCCCCACTATCCACCATAGTGAGTATATCAGCACCCTCAACCTTCATCCGAACATACTCCAACTTGTTCCTCTCAGGATCCCTCCGAGAGATACCTCTGTAGCAGCAGCAGCACGAAGTATCTGCATCATCCCCACAAAAGCTTTTTCATTTTTTGCATTAGATTGTGCAATCGCAGCCACTTTCGGTCTAGAAGGACAATTCTTCACCGTATGTGGTGCAACACATATCCAACACTTCAAGGCTTTCTTTGTCTTCGACTTATCATCTGATTTCGAAGCATCATCCTTCTTCTTCTCTTTCAGCTTATCAGACTTCTTCTTTTTATCATCAGAAGTCTCATCATAATGCTCCACCAACCTGTCCACAACAACAACAGCTTCCTCAAGTGTTCTAATCCTCTGCCTCTTCACTTCATTGCATGCCCATGTCTTCAATCCAATAATGAATTTGAACACCTTGTCCCTCTCCGCCATGTCAGGAAGTTCCAGAACTACACTTGCAAACTCCCGCTGATATGTTTGAAGGTTCCTTGTCTGCTTTATGAACTTTATCTTCACCCTTGCTTCCCACGTTTCATCTTGAAGACTAAAACGGGTCTGCAAAGCCTTCTTCATTTCATCCCACAAATAATGTTATGAGCACTACCATTGGCAATCTGATCCATCCTTCTTTGCCACCACATCTTAGCATCCTCTGTCAAGAACTAAGCAGTTACCTTCAGTTTCATCTCATCATCAGATAGACCCAATCGTTCCAAGTATTGCTCCATGTCCCAGAGAAAGTTGTCGAGAGTCTTCACACTCCTTGTGCCATCATAAGATTCTGGGTTTTTGACTTTCACATGGGGCACTCCTCCACTTGAGTTATGCGTCACGGCCTTCTTCAACACCACGATCTCATCTCTAGCTTCGTCAAGAGATTTCTGCAAGTCCACGATCTCTGCCAAGCCTCGATCTCTTGCCTCTTCAATCTCCTTGTCCCTTACTTCAAGTTGTGTACACAAAAGATCAGTGTACTCATGTTGAGTCGGGAGTTCATCAAGATCTTCCTTCATCTTCGAATTGGCCTCTTGATCCTTCTCAACCAAGTCCATCTTCTTAGTCTAGAAAGCTGCTAAGTCCTCCATCTTTTCCAACACTTTTTCAATGAATGCCATAGTAGCATCCTTCATACCATGACCAGACCCAACCTGAGATTCACCTGCCATTGCTAATAGTCTCCTTATTTGCGATCTAGTTTCCACCATCCAACAACTTCACCAAGATGCCTGCAACCTGAACCAGCCCTTGTAACAGCTTTTTTTCCCCTGCAAGTACCTGCTTCACTGTCACCAAATTCCACGCTTCCAAGTGTATCCACACGTGGACTTTGTCATGAGAAACCCTGCTCTAACACCAACTCCAACCGAGCTCTAATACCAACTTTCACGCCCCAAGGTCGGCGGTAGTCTTTCAACCGTGCTTGACAAGGTGCGGCACCACCGAACACTTTCTTTTCACCAATACTTATGCTCGTGGACTACGCCTAACCACTTATCCTACTTAGTTTGTGTTTCGCAACCAAGTAATTATTAATGTTCCTTTATACCAATGAACACCCATACACATTTATTATCATCAGCAATTATACATGAAGAACACAATTGCAGAGTATAAAGGCAGGGGCAACTCCTTGAACAATGAGTCTGCCCGAATAAATATTATATAGTCTTTCAATATTACAATGCTTTACAAGTATACTTGGAAACTCCAAGTTTCATACTTAGCCAATTCTACAACTTCGTCACACCACCGTGTGACAACCAAGATTTCCTTGCCCAAGGCAAGCAGGCGCGCCCTCACACGAGCTGCCTTCCGCACTTCACAACCGAACCTTGTCTTCATGCACGATGGGCGGGTGACTCCACCAAGTCACCAAGATGTTGAGATTTTCTGTTTGAACTGAAATAGGAAGAAATCTCTGTAGGTGACAACAATAGAAAATCTGTTGCTGGATTATCTCCAGGTTGTTGGGAGCAAATTAATGCATCCTAAATTTGATGTGAGAGTAGCTAGATTCTCTCTACTATAAAATAGGTTGTCATACGGATAGCTGGGAGAGAGAGTGAGAGTTTCATTGATGTAATCTCCAAATTTTGATTAATATATTCCTGATGCCTATGTTTGGTGGACGTAGCCCAGATTGGTTAGGTGAACCACGTTAATAGCTGTGTTAATTCTGTGTGTGTTTAATTTATGTTTCCTGTGCACCTGATCCAACAATTGGTATCAGAGGATGTTGGAGGTGCTGGAAGTGCTGCCTGGAGAAAAGCTGAGCTTGAAGCAGCAGTGGAGCGCTGATAAGTACTGAAGCTTGGTAATACCTGGAGCTGTTTGTTTGTTAGCAGCACGCAGAGCCGTGGAGCACGCTTTGACCTGTGCGTGGAGCTGTGGGTAACTCATTGCTGCATAATTCTACCGGGTATGTTGTTTAAATTGCGGTGCAGTGTGATAAAACCCGCAGTCATTTTTTATTAAAGGCAGTGTGATTTTTTTAATAAACACGTTTTTTTGAATTGAATGGTGCGGTGTTGAATCGGTATGATTTAAATCTGCGTGGGTAGATGTATTAAAACAGCACTGACATATATATATGTTTAAAAGAAATAGCGTGGGTATGTTGAATCGGTATGATTGATTTAAATCTGTTGTGGGTATGATTTATATTTGAAGACTTGCCTGACATAGATTGTGAAAATCAATCGTTCGGCCTGTAACCTGAATGTCTCAACTTCTTTACCTTTGACCGATCAAAAGGAATGTGGGAAGTATCCGCACACAAAAAAAAAACAGCTCTTCAAATGTTCCGTTGCATTGGCCACTAACCTTTGTTGAGTTTTGAAGTGCAAGAACTCTTAAAGATCTACACATCCAATCTAGTTTTGGTACGGGTATAGTGGATATATGTATTAAATCAACACGGATATATATATGTAATTTTGGTGAATGCATGTGGTGGAGAAAGAATTAATTTTTTATGCCATTAAACAAAAAGGAGTTATAAGGATATTGAAGCCTTTTTTGAAAAGGACTTATATTTTTTTTTTTTTAAAGTGTATATGGCATAGGCCAGTTTTGTTTGTAAATGAGTGCAAAGGCAGATTTTTTTTTTAATGGCATAAGTACAAAGGCACAGGCAGATTGTTTTTGTAAAATCGAAGGCATAGGCAATTTTTTTTTTATTGCTGGTTGGATATTGGAGATTATTGTTTTGTGCTGATACAAGATGGCCAAAAATCAAAGTGCCCGTTTCGAAATTGAGAAATTTAATGGCAAGAATAATTTTGAGATCTGGAAGGTGAAGATGCACGATCTGCTGGTTCAACAAGGTGTGGCGAAAGCACTGTTGGGGAAAAACAAAAGACCTGCTTCCATGACGGAGGATGAATGGGATGAGATGGATGCTAGAGCTCTGAGCGGAATTCGGTTATGTCTGGGGGGCGATGTTCTGTTTAACAGTGTCAGAGAAAACCGATGCAGGCCTGTGGTCGAAGCTTGAAAAGCTCTACATGACGAAATCTTTGACAAACCGAATTCTCCTGAAACGACAGCTTTACAGTTTGCGGATGAAAGAAGGTACTTCAATTGCTGATCACCTTAATGTTTTTAATACCTTGTTGGTGCAATTAAACAGTCTAGATGTAAAATTTGATTCAGAGGATAAGGCGATAACTTTATTATGTTCTTTACCTAAATCCTGGGATCATTTTGTTACTTCCATAAGTTTTAGTACATCAGATATTCTTGAGTTTGACGATGTTGTTGGAGCCTTGTTGGCTGAGGAGACGAGGAAGAGGTCAAATGCAGACACCTCGACATCAGAGGTAATGATGGCTAGAGGTCGCTCACGAGAGAGACACTCCGGTGGAAAGCATAGCGACTCTCGTTCGAAGTCCAAAGGAAAGAAGCCCAAGGCGAAGTGCTGGCATTGTGGCAAGGCTGGACATCTGAAAAAGGATTGTTGGAAGCGAAAGCAGGAGGGCTCTTCGACAGAAAAGAAAGAAGCCAATACCACAGATACAGGTTCAGTTTCAGGTATGAGTGATGAGGTATTGTCTGTTAATGCTTCCAAACATGATCAACATTGGTTGTTAGATTCCGGAGCATCTAACCACATGTGTATACATAAAGATTGGTTTAAAACATATAGATCAATTGATGATGGTGTTGTGTACATGGGTAATGATGTAACAAGTAATATTGTTGGGATTGGAAGCATACAACTACAAATGTTTGATGGCACAACCAGAATATTAACTGATGTAAGGCATGTACCAGATCTAAGAAAAAATTTGATTGCATTAGGAGCACTTGATTCAAATGGATATAAAACTGTAATTCAAGGTGGAGTTATGAAAATCTATAAAGGTATCTTACTAGTAATGAAGGCTAAGAAAGTAGGAAATCTAT
>APFE030586244.1:10378-151390 GCA_000404065.3 Pinus taeda
ATCTAGCTCATTTAGCTGGTCCATTCTGTGCTTTTGGGCTTCTGATAAGATCATCCCCAACTGAACTTCCATCTTGAAGGTCTTGATTTGAAACTCAATGGGGAGCAAGACTTCTTTCCCATAAACAAGTTCATAGGGAGAATGTCCTGTTCTGTTCCTCCATGTAGTTCTATAGGCCCACAAGGCTTCAGGAAGCCTCTCTGCCCAATCTCTTCTGTGGAGATGAACAGTCTTGGTGATGATGCTCTCAAGAACTTTATTCGTAGATTCCACTTGGCCATTTGCTTGTGGATGGTATGGAGTATTTTTTGTGCTTGATTTTGTATTCTTCCATTAGCTTCTCCATCAAGTTAGATGTAAATTGACTTCCCTGATCTGTCACAATTTCTCTTGGAACACCAAAGCGAGTAAAAATATCCTCATAAAGAAAGCTAACAACTGAATTTTCAGTAGCAGCAAATAATGCTTTGGCTTCTACCCATTTAGTGATATAATCAGTGCATACCAATATATACTTCTTTTGCTTAGATGGTATTTTAATAGGTCCAATGAAATCTAAAGCCCATTTTTCAAAGGCTTTGATGAGTACCTATGGTTGTAATGGCATTTCATTTGAAAGAGTCGGTCTCCCAACTCTTTGGCAGCTGTGACACCTTCTGACATATTGTTTTGCATATTTGAAAAGGGAAGGCCAATAATACCCTAAAGAAAGGATTTTATAGGCCGTCCTTTTGTCAGCAAAGTTTCCACCGCATGGTTCATCATGACATGCCTTGAGGATATCAAGCATTTCATCTTCCCGAACACATCTTCTCATCACACAATCTAGCCCTGTTTTAAACAATTCATTAGAAATCCATGAATAATTCGAACTGTCCTGAATAATTCTTATTTTTTCACTAGGAAATAAATGTGGAAGTAGCTTTCCTGTAACCAAATAGTTAGCAATATCTGCATACCAAGGAGTCTTAGTAGTTACTACAAATAAATACACATTTGGAAACTTATCCTCTACAGGAGAATCTTCATTAGTATTTTGGATTCTAGACAAGAAATCGGCTACTGTATTTTGTTTCCCTGGTCTATCCAACACAGTAATATTGAATTCTTGTAGAAGTAAAAGCCATCTTGTAACTCTGCCATCAGTAACAGGTTTGTTCATTAGATATCTAATTGCAGAATGATCAGTATGGACAAAAGTTTCATAGCCTGTTATATAATGTCTAAACTTATTGATTGCATGAACAACAATAAGAACTCTTTTTCAGTCACAGTATAGTTTAACTTGGTGGGATTCAAATTTTTACTGGTGTAGTAAATGGCATAAGGAATTAATCCTTTTGACCCAACACAGCTCCTAGAGCTGTATCTGAAGCATCTGTGGAAATATGGAAAGCAAGTTTCCAATTTGGCCCTCTCAAAATGGGTGCTTCAGATATTCTTGTTTTCAAAGTTTCAAATGCAGATTGACAATCAGGAGTCCATTTGAATTCACAGTCTTTTGTAAGTAATTTGAAGAGTGGAGATGCTATTTTGGTGAAGTTTTCAATAAATCTTCTATAGTATCCAGTAAATCCAAGAAAACTTCTAACATCATTTTGACAATTTGGAATAGGCAAATTGGAGATGACTTCAACTTTTGATCTATCAACTTTAATTCCATCTCCCGAAATATGATGTCCTAAAACAATTCCCTCAATAAACATCATAAAGCATTTTTCATGACTTAAGGAAAGATTCGTTTCTTTACATCTAATAAGGACCTTTTCCAAATTTTATAATGCCTCTTCAAATGAATCACCATAAACTGTAAAATCATCCATGTAGACCTCTACACAATCATGGATTATATCAGAAAAGGTACCTAGTACTGCCCTTCGAAATGTTGCGGGTGCATTACATAATCCAAAAGGAAGCACTCGGTAAGCAAAAGTTCCCCATGGACAGGTGAATGTGGTCTTATCTTGATCTTCAAGTGCTACCTGAATTGATTATAGCCACTAAAACCATCCAAAAATGAAAAGTACTTTTTGCCTGCTAAAGTATCTAATACCTGATCGATAAAGGGTAAAGGAAAGTGATCCTTCAAGGTTGCTTTGTTCAATTCCCTGTAATTAATGCATACCCTCCATTTACCATTCTTTTTAGGTACTCTAACCAAAGGAGAAACCCATCGGCTATCTGAAATTGGATAAATGAAGTTTACATTGAGTAGTTTTTTGAGCTCTTCTTTCACTATCTCCCTAAGGTTTGGATTCATCCTTCTCTGTGGTTGTCTGATTGGTCTACTATTTTCCTCGATGTAGATGTGATGAATGCAAGTCTTAGGGTCAATACCTTTCATATCTGTATACTCCCATGCAAATGTAGTAGAATGTTCTTGCAAGATTTTGGTTAGTTCTCCCTGTTGTGATCTTTCCAAGTTGTTGTTGATATTAAATGTTTTACCTGGAAAGATCTCAATGGTGGAACTACCAAACTCTTCCATAGAGAAAAGAGACATTTGTCTAGATGATAGATACTCAATGTCAGAATCTAACTGAAATTGTGTGTGGTCGTATTCTGAAGATGTTTCAAAGTTTTCTAATGTGTTCGGAATTTGACTATCTTCACTGACTTCAGAAATAGTAAAGACAGGTTGTATAATGTCCTCATCATCAACCAACTCATTATCTCCTATTTTTGTAATTTCTTTTGCTGGAGGATACAAATTAAATTTCTTTGTCGAATTACCATCAGAAATATACATATCCCTATACCTACAACTGATAAAGGCATCAGCCGTGGATAGCCAAGGTCTTCCTAAGATGAGAGGGTGTCCTCCTAAATTACTCTTGGGAGTTAAAATTATGAAATCTACTGGATATTCCCAAGAGCCTAAGGAGACCGAAATGTCTTCTAATACACCATCTGGTTTGATAATTGATCGATCTGCAAGTTGTAGTAAAGTAGGTGTAAAAAGAAGACTAGGAATTTTCAGCTGTTCCACAGTCTGTCTACTCATGATGTTGATAGCAGCCCCTAAATCAATCAAAGTATTTGGAATTTCTACCCCATTGATGTGTGTTTTGACAATTGGACTACCGGGATCTACATACTTCTACATAGTAATTTTTCCCATCATGATATCTACAATTTTTCCTACCAGGTGGATTCTTCTTGTATCTCTAGGTTTCCTTCTTGGTCTTTTAAGACTCAACTCCTTTATTGTTTTTGCTAGAATAGGAATCTCTCTAATGGCTTGTAACAAGGGAATCTTGATACAAACATTCTTCAATTCATCTAGAAAATCATAGTCCAGTAATAAGATTTTTTTTTCCACCCCTTTGTCAATTTGTAACCTTTCAGGAAAAGGAGGTGTGGATGAAGATGCAGGTTGCTCAACCATAGGAGTTGTGGGGTTTAACTCTTTTTCTTTTTCTTTCTGAGTGCTTGGGTTTTGAAGAGATGCTTCAAAATCTTTATTGGCTTCAAGAGAACCTTCCTCAGAAATGCTTTGCTTTTGGGCATCTATAGAAGGTTTATCCAAGACTCTACCAGATCTGAGTTGTACATCATTGAGAGGAACAATCATATAGGTAGGAAATTGTTGACCTACTATTATGTAAGCATTTTGATGGTTTTTATTATTGGGGTTTGGTAATGGCTGGGAAGGAAGTTGATTTGGCTTCTGTTGGAATGGAAGCAAGAGCTGAGAATTTGGATTCTGTTGAGAAGGTTGTTGTTGTTGTGGAAATGGCAATGATAGTTGTGGATTTTGATTTGCAATTTGTGGAGCTTGTTGGTTTTGAAAAGATGGATGATATTGATAAAATTGAGCAAATCTCCCATAAGGATTTTGCATACCTTGTACCCATGATTGTAATGGATTTTGTTGTTGGGGCCAAGGTTGTTTCCAAGGATTCCAATTTGGTGGGGTTTGAAAGTTCATAGAGTTGTTAAACCCTTGGTTTTGTTGCCCCTGCCAAGGTCTCCTTGCAACAAAACAGAGAAACTCAATTGTATTTGGATCTTCTTGAAAGACAGCTTTGAGCCCAGGAATTGAAGGGCAAGCCTTGGTCTCATGATTCTCTGAACCAATCACACATGTTTCTACAACTTTTGCATCCAAGGGACATTCCCTTAGAGCATGTTTCTTTCTACATTTTGGGCAAAAGATGGCCAAAGCTTTAGCTTCTGCTTTCTGCTTATTATGTATCTTAAGAGTTTCTAGTTGCTCACTCAGGCTCCCTAAGATATCAGTTTTTAATTCATCAAGAATGTTGCCAATCTCAGCCCTATTTACTGATCCAGTTGTAGAATTTTTTGCTTTAATGAGAGAAGGATCTCTAGGCCCTTTCCCAGTTTTTGATTTTCCCCTTGAGAGATGGACACATAGCTCTGCTATATCATGAAGTGGAAGTTGAGATATATCTCCTTTTCCCATCATGTTCAAAATATCTATCCGTTCATCTCTAATGGCTTTTAATAGAAGGGCTTTCAAGGTTTCTTCATCGAGGTTACTCATTTTTTCTCTTTTGAGGTTAAACTGAAATCTTTCAAGTAGATCCTTCAAGTTTTCATCCTCTTTTTGTACCATTTTGAATACCTCATCTTTATGATTGGTGGGCATACAATAGTCCAGGTATCTATCCAAAAATGTTTGTTTCATATCATTCCAAGTCCTAATGGATTGGGTGAGTAATCCCATGAACCATTTCAAAGCAGCTCCTTTCAATGTTGAAGGAAACAATTTGATTTTTTGAGAGTCTTCCAGATAATCATAAGTTCGACACACGACCTCAAACTCAAATAGAAATGTTTCAGGATCCTCATTTCTTAACCCATGAAAGTTTGGGAGGACAGATGGTGAAATATTTTTCATTGTTGCTCGATAATCCTCATCAACTATAGGAAATCCGAATGAGTTATCTCCATCCCTATTTCCCCCATTGTTACCTCTACCTCCTCCATCGTTTCCTCCTCCCCCTCCTCTACCTCTACCTCTACCAAATCCGTTAACTACCTCCTCTATCATGATAGCTTCCTCAGAGATTTCAGAGTCCTCTAGTTCCTCTACCAGTGGAAAACGAGGAGGAATTTCTCCCTCTTCTTCCTTAGGTGATTCTACTTCTTCAACTATAATGTGTCTCCCTGTAGAATGAAAGAAAGGATTGTTTCCTAATTCAGATTTGATGGATGGTGTGGGAGAGTCTCGTAATTCAACTACTTCCTCTTGAACTCCAGGAATCCTAAGGTTAGGAGTATGAGTTGGAGATGATTGAGGTGTCTATTGTCTATTCCTTGAAGTACATGGAATTGTAAAAATCGAACTCTTGGCTCCAGCTAAAAACCTTCCCGTAGAATCTCTTGCTCTATGCATGTCATTTTTTTGTTTTTCTTCAAGTTGGGCTAATAATTCTCTTTCTGATCTTCCAGGTCACTCTAGGTGCAAGAAGAGAGCATACTCAAGAAACTATTAAACCAATAAATTTCTCCTTTTTGATCCTCCAGGTCACATTACATGCAAGAGGAGAGCATACTCTGAGAGGTTATCAATTTTCCTTCCTTGAAAAAAAAAATTTATTTATATTTTTTTAAGAAATTGGCTACCTAGTTTCACTTCCCCAACAACGGCGCCAAAATTTTTGGTCAATTTAGTATGTCCTAAATTTCTATTTAAAATGTCAATCGAGGAGTTGTAAACTGATGAAGTGAAGTACACTGTATGTGCGAGATAACCTTTTCCTTAGACTTTTGTCATTTTTGAGTTTTTAGTTTGTTTTTGAGCTTATCTTCTGTGGATTCCCTAGTGTGATATGGCGAAATTGAAAATGAAGTGTGAATGATAATGGTGATTTCTACAATGATTTTCCAAAAATTTCTCAAAAAGAAAGTTTCAAAACTAACTGTAATGAAATCAATTCTCAAAAAGAAGTAAATGCACCAAAACAATGAACTAGTGACAATGGCCCAGTGTCCTTACTGCTGTACGAAAAAGAAAATAAAATCCGAACTTAAAGCAACTCAAAGACTGAAAGCAAAGCAAACTAAATCACACTACTTCAACCCATACTCTGACCCTTCACCTTTCGACTCAGTCCGACTATAGGAAGTAATCATAAACAAGCTGAGTATTATGATATCTAAATTGCAGGAAATTAAATTGCATAAAAAGGAAACTAAGATTTAACTACTCATTCATATTTCAACTGTTGAAAATGACATAAGTAATTCAATCTCCAACTTGCAGGAAAGCAAACTAGATCACACTACTTCAAGTAATATTATGATTCCTTACTAATTGAGTCGCTTGGCTATAGAAAGGAAATCATAAACAGGTACGTAATATGATGTCTAAATGGCAGAAAAGTAATCAAGCAAAACAAAACTTGAAAGAAATGACAATGCTGGAATTAAACTTAGTAAATGAAAATCAGCAGAAAGGACAAGATGATCTCATGTCAGTAGCTATAAAAAATATGTAAAGTTTCCTGGGCTGCCTACGACTACCTGTAAAAGAAACACTGATCAGCTTAACAGTTATGAAGAAAAGATGAAATATGGACAGTGATGAACATCATAACAACATAAAATATATACAAGTAATGACTACAAAAACAGTAAACAAAAGCAAGTAAGAAACTATACAAAGATTTGGTGTACAAGGGCCCTCTGTCAACTCAGCCAGCCAACTACTTAATCACAAATTATATTCAGGAACGATGTCTTCTCAATATTGAATTGCAGAAATAAAGCAAAGGAAAGTACAGTACAGTGGGCTGAAAAAATAGTCAAAATTACATCTTCAAGACTAACTATCCAGCGTATATCAACGCATTATTTATAAGTGAAAATACTAGTAACTAATTCCTAGATTTGGTGCTGCCAAGAGACACGTAAATCTCCACGGCCTGAGATTTAGTGTGATGGTCATTACGGCAGTTGAATCGATGGAGTGGTGGCTGCTTGATTCGGTTCACAGGCTGGTCGACAGTTGGGCTAGTACCTCCAAAAATGAAGGATCGTGCCACGCAATCCTTCACGTGTGCCAAAACAAAGTCGTGCCACCGCAAAATTCCTCATTTGGCCCTTCCTTTGACCGTCGTTGACCATGACCATTTATGAGTGATTTGGCTGATCTAAGAGGACACACTCCATGTACACATCACTTGCATCCTTCCCATGTGGCCGGTTTCTCCATTGGACACCTGTAGCATATATTTTGACAAAATGGCTGCGGAAACTCGGGCTGGCTGCGGTAAGTGACAAGTTTCGGTAGTTGTTTGAACAAAAAAATCTAAACCAAACAACAGTCAGAAACATAGTTAGGAAACCATTTCATAAGCTCTTTTTAGCCTAATATGCAATGATTTGACAGCTGGGTGGATGAAGTAAATGGAAAAAGAAGGCTAAAAGGGTATATAGGGAAGTGCAGGTTTGGGACTCAACAAGGTGCAACTCTCATCCCATGTTTATGGATTCTTGGAGTTGCACGTGCACAAAATGTGCATGATCATCTTGTTGATGACCTATGTTTGGCCATCAATATGGGTATGGAAGGTTGTTCATTTGGTGAGCTTGGTGTGACTTCGACAATGACTAGTGGCTCAACCAAAATGTTCTTAGGAACCTACTATCCTAATCTAATATGATGGTCTATCGGATCCCAAAATATACCCACACTCATTGAAAGCAGATCTTGGTAGTGGATTTTGCTATGATACTCTTTTTGTAGGAAGTTAGGATAGCCATTTTAGAAAATATATTGACAACCAAAAACACATAGGAATTACCATGCTTGGCAGAAGGAAGGATATACATATATTCCATCAAGATTGATCACAAATCCGATTAGGAGTAAGCAGAGGGGTGTATAGGGATTGATTCCTAATGGTTGGTTTGTGTTATGCAGAATTTATGACTACAAACAAAAATATCTTCCCTAGACGTAGTGGACTACTCTAGAAAAACGGAAAGAAAAGAATATAAAGTTTCCCTTAGAGAAATTGAAGAATGCAAAGAGGCTTACTTGTAATCTGCCACAAGCTTTACTCTCCTCTCGACTTGTAAGCTACAATTGTAGCTATGATTTCGATTAGTAAAGAATTGAAATACATGAATGTAAACATAACATAACACATATAGGAAAATGGTGTACTCTTTTTATTAATATGAATAGGAAAGTGTTTACAACTAGGAATAGTAGCTGATCTTGTAGAGATCACCCCAAGTTGACTTGTCCTTCCTTGTCACAAAGCACACCTCAATGTCACCCTAATCCATGAAGATGATGACTCTCTTATATTCAAAGCAACAGCATGAGGGTATGGTCAGTCTCCAAAATCCAACCCTGATGCTGTATATGGCTGTAAATATATAGTAGGGTGTGGTAGTTTAGGAATTCTTTAATCCATTTAGCAATCTAGGCTTGATATCCACTCTTTATAAGAGGATGAGCTCAAGGGATAAGAGGTGAAATATCCAAGGTAGGATCAGATAGGATTTGAAGTTCTTATACAAGGTAAATGGTTGAAACAACTCCTAGAGGATTTTGGAAGAAGAAGCTATGGGATTATTTTTAATTTTCCTGAATTTCTAGAATGAGCGCACCCCCAACAAGGGACAAGTTGTTGTTGATCATATCCGGTGAAGGATGGAGTAACCTGCTATTGAACGCTGGTCACTAAAGCGCCAGGGTGTGTTGGGCCTTAAAAGAAATTATTTGAGGCAGTCAGGCCCAAAAACTTAGGGCTTTACGAGAGTCATGCTTAGGACTTTGTGTAGGGATGATGACAAGGTGTTCGTAGATGTTGATTGATCCAGTTTACATGCCTATTGACCAGATGTGACAAAATGGACTATAACAGATTCCCCCCTAAAGCGCAAAGTCAAAAACAATGGCTAATGACTGAAGTTCTTTACCTTGTGACAATTTCATATCAAGAATACCTGGTCAAGGTCATCATTTGTTACAATAAATTTTCATTGTGATTTATTTGTTGAGGGAGGCATACCAATGCTCAACACATAAGCTATCATTACAAGTAAAATGGTTAAAAAGTCATGTCCATTGATGGAAAAGTGTGGATACATGATTGGATGAATATTTATATTATCATAGCCATCGTGATTTGTAACCTTGAATTAATCCTGAAAGCACAACATGGATGGATGGAACTAGATCTGGGGTCTTCTATCTCACTCACTCGATCGTCCAATGTACGATTCTAACTATGTGAATAAAGGAACTCAATTCGAACATGGTAGACACCATCTGATTACCGACCAATGATGTAAACCATTAACAGATGTGAGAGAAAGCATCAATGATGTTAATGGATTTCAAGGTACAACAATACATTCTGTATGGTGTGAATGAATGAGTTGAAGTTGAACACCACACAAAATCTGTTAGTCTAAGGTCAATGATGTAAACCTGTCATTAGGAGCTAGGAAACTTGCCATTGATGTATGCCAACCCGAAGGTACTGAATGAAGAGATTCTAAGTCAACTTCCTGGATAATGAGGTGATGTAAACATGAAGCGACCCATTTCTAGAGGGACTTGATGTATCCCCCATCAATGACACGAAACAGGTATCATGATTTGAGACATAATTACGTTGATGTGAAACTAGTTTAGTAATGGAAGACATGGAATGAAGGCTTAAGAGTATCATAGTAGATATCAACTTAATGACTTCTCTTGAACACATCAGCGACACTAAATTGAGTTGGCAGCATTGACCCAAAACCGAAAACAAAGGCTTTGAAATGGTGTGATGAACCAAAATACAAGTAGATTTCCCAACCGAACGATCACAAATATGAAGTGGAAGAGTTTCGTGTTAAAGAGTGACCTATTTCCATTAATAGGTGGAGTATACCATTTTCCAAATTTCCCCAACCATTTCTGGTCAATACCTCTTTATTTTTTAACAAGCTTAAGGAGGATAATATATTCTTGATCTATAAGTTCATCCTTTAGATGAATCCCTCCAAGCATTTTTAATGAACCCTAAGAAGGAGAGGTTCGGTCCCATCATGTTCAATGATTCCATCGCTGTTTTATGCTTTTATGAGTCCAGCGAAGGTCTAACTTAGCTCCTTTTTCATGTTTAGAGAGTTTGAAAAAGGTTCATTTTCGTAAATAGTCTCTTGAGTCCTAAGAGGTAGAAAATGATACTCAAGAGAACCTCATAGACATGTTCAACTAAGGTATTCATTTTCCATAACTAGTCTATCTCAGTTCAGAAAAGGGTTAAACTTATACTGAGTAGATGCATTTTTATTTACTTTTACGAGTTCAAAATACAAGTGCTCGAAAATATTTTCATATTTATGGAGTGTGAAAAGAGAATAAAGAGAACTCCTCCTGGAGGAACGAGTGGTATAAAGGGTAGCAACTAGTTATGGTCATGATGGAACTGCTCAAAACACATAGAGGCTAAGAGGCTAGCTAATAAGACCACTCATCACAGTAGTTATTTGGGAAAGGGTAAAACAACCAAGTGAAAGCATATGATCGGCCAAACAAATGGTGACGATGGAATGAGAAAACGAAGGCTCATCTAGTAGAATGAGGTCAATAAAAATGGAAATCACGAGAATATGATGAGAATGGTTTCATTTTTACACAAGCTTGAAACATGAGAAAAACTATGCTTGAGAGGTTTCATTTTTACACAATCTTGAAATAGAGAAAAATTATGCTTGAAATAAGTTTGCATGCCCCCAACATAATGATTGTTATGCAACCATCTCACAGAAAAGATAGATCAACGACTTAAAAATTATCCTCTTCAAGGGGGAACCTCATTTACATTACATAAATGAACAATTCTTGGATGATACAAATGATAAGACCTTATTTCTATATACAGGAGTCTAAGGGGTCACAATATAATACGAGCCTACACAACAATAATAATGTAAGGGTGCAACAATAAAAATAGTGTGCTTCTATGGGGCACAATAATAACAATATGGGGACTACATGGGCACAACAATAATAATAAGTGGGTTGCACTAATAATAAAAAGAAGGGGCTACACTAGTAGTATAAGGACCTAACATGCCACTAGATGCTTTTGTATAAAATTTTCATCCTCCCATGTGGAATCCTCGGGGGGTAAGTTCTTCCACTTGATGAGATACTCTGAAATTGATCAATTTCGTAGCTGTCAGGTTCTTATTTCCATGAATTCTTCAGGTTCCAATACAATTTTTCCCTCCTCGTCAAGTTCTGACAATATTGTTTGAATTGGGAGCTTGTCACCTATAACCTTCTTTAAGCAAGAAACATGGAAAACTAAGTGCACTTGGGAAGTTGCAAGAAGATCGAATTTATATGCCATAGTACCAATATTTTGCAACACCTTGTAGGGACCATAGTACTTTGGTGATAATTTATTATCCTTCTTAGCTTGCTTGAGGGACATTTGTTTATATGGTTTTAGTCGTAGAAATACCCAGTCACCTACATCAAAACTTATTTTGTTGTGATGTTGATCTGCCTATTGTTTCATTCGATTTTATGCCAAAGTGAGGTTATCCATTAAGAGTTGGAAAACTTGTTGTTGATTCTTGATGTGATCTTCCACTACTTGAATCCTGGAATTTTCTCTTAAATATCATGTGATGGACGATGGATGATATCCATATATTTCCATAAATGGGGTCATTTTTGCTGAAGTATGGAAGGAATTGTTATACCACCATTTAGCTAGAGGCAACCACATGACCCATTGTGCTTGTTTATCAGATACAAAGAAACTAAGATATCCTTATAGAACTTTTGTTCACTATCTTAGTTTTCCCATCATATTGAGGATCATAAAATGAGCAATGAGATAATTGAGTACCCAGATAGGAAAATAATTTCGTCCAAATATTTCTAGTGAAAATGGGATCTTTGTCACTTACAATTATCTTTGGGTTTCCATGTATATTTCCATAAATGAAACAGAAATTGTATTGGCTTTAAATGGATGAGATAATGCACAAAAATGTGCATACTTGGTAAGTCTAGAAACTACCACCATGATGACACTCTTTGCTTCAAACTTCGGTAAAATTATGAGAAAATCCATTGAAACCTCCTCCCAACGTTGACTTGGAATGGCTAAAGGTTTTAACAAACTCAGGATCTTGATTGTCTCAACTTTATTTTGTTGGAAAACCAAACATTCTACCACAAACTTTTGAATATCAGATTTAAGGCCCTCCCAAAAAAATTCTTCTTTACCCTGTGGTAAGTTTTTAAAAATGTTGAGTGCCTTCCTAACAGAGAGGTGTGCAATTCCAAAAGAATATTTTGTTTAAGTTTGAAATTCTTACAAAGATATAAGAAATCTTTGTACCATAACGAATCAATTTTCGAGCTAAATGTATGAGATGTACTGGGATCTTGCTGCAACTTTTGAATGGGTGTCCACACTTCTTCATCATTTTTCCATTCATCCCTTGCTTCGTTTATCCAATCTGGTTTGATAATATAAATAGCATAAAGAAATCCTTCCACATCACCATCCTTTCTTGAGAGTGCATCTAGAACAACATTTTACTTACCTTTTTTGTAAATGATTTCAAAGTCATAACCCAACATCTTTATGACTCATTTTTTCTACTCTTCTGAAGATAGTCTTTGTTCCAAAAAGTAATTAAGGCTATCATGATTTGTTTTTACCTTGAAGTGTCTTTCCATTAGGTAAGGTCATCATTTCTTTAGTGCATGTAGTATTTCCAACATTTCCTTCTCATAAATAGGTTTGTGTAAATATTTTCCTTTCAATGGACGATTTTCAAAAGAAATGGATATTCCTTCTTGCATTAAAACAACACCAAACCCATTTCCTGAGGCATCACATTCCACAATAAATGTTTTTGTGAATTCTAGCATAGCTAAGACCAATGCTTGGAATATTTCCTCTTTAAGATGTTCAAAGGTCTTAGTTGCCTTTGGAGTCCAAGAAAATGCATATTTATTGAATAATGTTGTTAGACGTGTTTTTATTATTGTTGGAAATACCGAGGGGGGTGGTGAATCAATATTCCTTAGCAATTAAAACTTTTAAATATTTTAGAGCATTAGTTAATCTTCAATTATTATTAATGTTTATGCAGTAATAATAGTAAATAAAATAACACAGTAGACATAATAATTTTAGGTGGAACCCCACCCCCCCAGGTCAAAAACCACTGAACGCTTTTCTAATAAATTCTTTAATCTTCAACCCCAACTGAAATGAAAGAAACAACTTCTTAGAATTCTCGAAAATCATTCCTCTCCAAATCCCACTGGAAGGACACCCCAATGCACTGGTTTCTTCAGTAGTCAACTAAATGGATGCCCCAACATCCTAGACCAACCTACCACCCTGAAGTGTTCATAAGCTCCAACCTGTAGGCGAATTCATGCACCAGCCTACCACCTCCCTGCCACCCTATAATGATTGAAATGAGACAAGAGTGTGGATTCTCATACCAAGGACAACGATCCACAATACAATATGAATTAAAATGATTTTGAACGAACACCCAATCACACTATGACCTGCAACCCAACCATGACATCGTCCCAACAGAGACTCCTATACCTCCCAATAATTCCTTTTCAACTCTAGGCAAATTGACTCTTTTACAATAATGACTCTTCCAATGATGACACTTTTACAAATGACTCTTTTACAACTTTACAATGATGACTCTTGGCCTCAACACTTCTTCACAATATACAGATGGTTGTCATGCCTTCAAAGGATGTCCCATTGCAATGCTTCCTTTGATTTGATACTTTTTCTCTTGAATTCTTGCTTCAAGTTTTACTTGAATCTTCTTCTACCTACATACGAAATTTGCGTGGCCAAACCAATCCAAAAACAACAAAAAATACCCTTCAACTTGCCTATGCCTAAAAAACACATAAGTGCATAATAATGAATAAATACAAATTAAAATTACAATGCGTACCTGAAGTCTGCTTGTCACTTTTTTTGTTGACTTGTTGCAGCAGTAGACAAAGACTCCCACTCTTGATATAGGCCTAGACTCTATGCAAGGCTATATCCAAAACTTACCTAAAGACCTATACAATAAAAAATGATGACAAACCCTAGACTTGTGAGGGACCAAGTTCTAAGTACAACAAAAGAGACCATTCTATCAACTATGACAAGACAAATAATGAACATACAACATCATATAGATTTATCAGACTTGGTATAGCATCAAGAATATGTAGCATCAAATGTGTAGTATCAAGAATAGGACGTCCGAAATATGGTATCAAAACTAACTATGACATATAGAGACGTAGAGATATAGATGAGACCCTGTATGTACTTACATTGTCCTGCAAAAACATATGTTAGAGGTAATACTAATATTTCAAATGTAAACACTAATCAAAAATACCTTGTTGTAGGAGACTTACCCTTGATTGTTAATGTGTGGTCCTTACTGCAGTGATCCTTGAATGCATGCTTTTTCTTTCCTTCTAGGAGCTCAATATTGAATCTGTTGTATCTATCTAATTTCAGATCTCCAAGGTCTGAAATTTCATCTTGTTGTAGCCCTCAGAGTCCTCTTTCCAACCCCATAGGTCTTATCAATAATGGATTCTTCAAGAAAGAGTTATGCCCGAATTTCCACAATGACCTGATTATAGACTCATTCAGTAGAGTGAACTTCTACAAAGTTCCACATATCACTGTTACGACCTTCGGCCCTAAAAACGCTACTCAACAAGCTACAAACCATCCTATTTCTGTGAATATTTATGAAATTTTAATCCAATTCTCAGAGAGAAAGTTATGACGATTTTCCCAACGTCACCTGTTTGACATGGAATTCGGGAGCCTACAAAACCCTAATTTCCTTAGATCATATCTCCAAAAATATAGCGAACCAAGATCTAAAATTTGGTCACTAGGTTTATCAAGATTTTGGCTCAAATTTGTTTTAATTTTAGCTTCTGAAGCTTCACATAAAAAAATTTAGAGCGAAAATTCCACGATGACCTGTTTGAAGCCACAAAATCCCTACTAGAGGAGGATATGAGGGTCATTATTTATATGAATGTCTTGAGTTGAGAGGCTCCTCAACAAGTGAACATTGGAGCGATTTTAGGAGCAAAAAGGATTTATTAATTATTGACTATTCAATGACCACAACCAATTATGAGTGCCATGCCACAACCCCATAGGGTTTTAGCCCACTAACTAGGGTTACTAAATTCAAACATGAATATCTCTCAAACCGTGAAGAATTACTTCGCGTGCCATATATGAATGGAAACATCTCAATGAGTAGAATCTATATAAAATATCGCTGACTAAAAATAGAGTAATTTTCCAGTCAAAATTTCCTTGGAATATCTGGGTATCCCCTGGTGCTGCTTGGGTTGACATCAATGACAGCCATTGATCAATAATCTCCCCCTTTGGCATTGATGGCCACACAAGTACTCCCCCTGCAATAATGATGCCTCTTCCTACTGCCTTCTCTCCCCCTTTGTCATAAATTGCAAAGTTTAACTCCCCCTGATAAACAACCATCCTATGGACCTATGCACACTTTCACTCCCCCTTTCTACTCGAGTAGATAAGAGAAAGAGTCTAATGAAAACTTGGGAGGATCCCAAGCTTTTGGTGAAGATACTAAAATGATTCACGAGGTAATGGTTTGGTAAATATGTCAGCAATTATTTCCTTTGTTC
The DNA here is from genome assembly GCA_000404065.3 of Pinus taeda. Lineage (NCBI taxonomy): Eukaryota > Viridiplantae > Streptophyta > Pinopsida > Pinales > Pinaceae > Pinus > Pinus taeda. Next base: position 26,079 of record APFE030586244.1, read on the forward strand.
CAACATATTCAAGTTTGATATTGTTTTCGGTGACCTTCTCTATAACAAAATGATATTTAATTAGAGTGTACTTCATTTTGGAATGCATCACGAGATTATTGGAGATATTGATGGCACTAGTGTTATCACAAAAGATGGGAATATGCTCATCAAACTTGACTTGAAGATCTTGCAAAGTTTGCTTCATCTAGAGAACTTGAGTACAACAAGCTGTTTCCGCGACATATTTTGCTTCTATTGTGGATAACGAGATTGAAGATTTCTTTTTACTTAACCATGAAACAAGACAACCACCTAGATAGAATGTTGCTCCACTGGTACTCTTACGATCATCAATGCTTCCTGCTCAATCTGCATCTGTATAAGCTTGGATAACTAGATCATTTCCTTTGGGATGCCATAGGCCATATTCTATTGTGCCCTTAAGATACCGAATAATTCTTTTGATGACAATAATATGAGATACTTTTGGTGTTGCTTGGAATCTTGCTAACTGTCCAACTGCCTGCACCACATCAGGTCGGGAGGCTATCACATATAAGAGACTACCAATCATGGATTTATACAACCTTTGGTCCACATCCTTTGACGAATTAAATTGCAACTTGTTATCCTGGGGGTAAGGACTGGCTTGAAATCTTCCATCTTGAATTTCTTGAGCACTTCCTTGATGTACTTGATTTGATATATGAATAGTCCTTTATCCTGCTGAGATATCTCGATAATCGTTAGATTTTCTTGATCCACTTTCACATAGAGATTGATTGTCAGCACTTCCTTTCTTGAATCTATAATACTTCAACTATTCTTCTCCCCATGAACATGTAATGAAACTGCCATCTTGTTCAAACTACCTGTCTCTCAATCATAGACTTGTGTCATATACTATTACATAGACTCCTCTTCTTCAAATTTCTAGGAGTCGATAAGCTAAATTGTTCAAAATAGTGTGTCATTTAACGGACCATCTTGACTTGAGTCATTAATCGAATCAGTTGTTGATTCCTCACAATCCGTTATGAATCGTGAAAGCATAACTGTTGGTACCTTATTGCCTTCTTTATTTTTTTTCTCATCTTGTACTTGTTCATCTTGTACCTGTTTTCCTTTCCAACTCTTCTTATTCTCGTCATTAAGATTTTCATTCATGGTTGATTCCATATTGTATCTGTAGTTATGAGTGATGTTTTCATAGATATCACATTTGTAACATTCGATGTTATTCATAGAAGATTTTGTTTGGTGTTTATCTCGTGGTCCTGCAAATTTGCTTCTAGGGTTTTGTCAATAATAGTTGTACCTGTCTGGAACTTCACAATCCCTAGCCATATGTCCAAAATTGCTACATTTGTAACATTCAACATAATCTCTCAAATGATCAAATTTGTTGATATTACGTTGCGTTTTCAAACATGCATTTCTGAAGGATCTCCTGGAATTATATTCATTCCAAACATACATGCGACATTTGGTAGCTCTACGTCCAAACATTCCAAATGAATAACAATGACCATAAAAGATAGGTTGGTACTTGGGAGAAAATATTCTTCGAGGAATTGTCTTCTAAGGTTCTTCTTGCGAGTCTTGATCTCTTGATCTAGCCGGGGGATCTACTCTTTTTGCATATCCATCTTCTTTAGTTGTCATAGAAGGACTTGACTCTATTTCGTAGTTTTCTTTGTAACCAAGACCAGTCTTGTCACTATATGATTGCTGGTTGCTGATGAGTTCGTCCAAATCCTTTGAACTACTGGCATCATCTTGAAGAGTTTTTCCACTTTTAACTTCCTTTCGTAGAGAAACTATTTCAGCTTCTAATGCTTCTCTCTCCTTGTTGTTTTCCTTTAGTTCTTTCCTGAGTGATTCTTCAATTCATTTGTATTCTTCAACCTTGGTTTTAAGATTGAGGACTTAATCTCTTTTTGTGTTCAAATATTCTTCAAGAGTGTTGACATGCTTCTTCTCAACTTTGAGCTCTTTGATAACCCTGATCACTTCGTTTTGAAATTCAACCTCAGTCATTTTCTTCTTTGTCTCCTTCTTCATCATGTGCCTCTTTCTTATTGTGCTTGGACATAGAAAATACTATTCCATTGAATTCTTCTTCATTATCACTGTCTTCTTTGGATGAGGAACTATCTTCTTTAGTGAAGAAACTTTTCTTAAATCATTTCTTATTTCCTTGCTTGTTGAACTTCCTAGGACCTTTCTTTCCATTCATAACAACCTCATTTTTGTGAGGACATTTGGCTGCAAAATTCCCAACCTCACCACAATCAAAACATATTAATGGAATTTTACCTTAGAATTTTCTCGTACATGTTCTCATTTTCCGCATGAATACGTGAATCCTTTATCTGAGAGTTCTTCTTCCTCTTCTTCCTTTTCTTCATCCTTACAACCGCAAGTTTTTTCTTTCTGAGTCTGCTTGTCCTTACTATTCTTCTTGGATGCAGCAAATGTTGCTTCTAAGTGAGATGTGCCATCCTCTTCTTCAATCTTCATTTCATATGCCGTAAGAATTCCATGCAATTCATCTATGCTGAGATTGGTCAGATTCGATCTATCTTCCGAGGCAAATATACCTTAGGCTTAAACCTTTCTAGCAAGGTTCTGAGGATCTTTCGAACAATAATTTTTGTTCCAACAAGTTCTCCCAAACCTTTCAATGTATTTTTTGTTTCATCAACACGATGAAAGTATGCAGCAATATCTTCAACTTCTGTTAAGAAACTAGCTCACAAAAAGATAGATAAGATAGATCAATTCCATAGAAATAAGCCTCTTCGAGGCGACAAACTCCTTTACATTACACAAATGAACAATTCTTGGATTATACAAATGACAAGACCTCCTTTCTATATATAGGAGTCTAAGGGGTCATAATATAATCAAGGCCGACATAGCAATAAAAATGTAAGGGCACAATAATAACAATAGTGGGGTTCTATCGGGCCTCTCCTTCAAAAAGTGTTGTCCTCAACGCTTGAGTAGTTATTGATGATTCTGTATAAAATTCTTGTCCTCCCATGTGGAATCTTCAGCAGGTAAGTTCTTCCACTTGATGAGATACTCTAAAATTAATTGATTTTGTAGTTGTCGAATTCTTGTTTCTGTGACTGCTCTAGGTTCCAATATGATTTTTCCTTCCTCATTAAGTTCTGGAAATATTGTTTGAACTGGGATCTTCTGCAACTTTTGAATGAGTGGCCACACTTCCTCATCCTTCTTCCATTCACCCCTTGCTTCGTTTATCCAATCTGGTTGGATAATAGAAATAGCACAAAACAATGCTTCTACATCCTCATCCTTTCTTGAGAGTGCATCTGCAAGAACATTTTTCTTCACTTTTTTGTAGATGATTTCAAAGTCATAACCCAACATATTTGTGACCCATTTTTTATGTTTTTCTAAAGATAATCTTTGTTCTAAAAAACATTTAAGACTATCATGATCCATTTTTACCTTAAAGTGTTCCCATTAGGTAAGGTTTCCATTTCTTAAGTGCATGTAGTATTGCCAACATTTCATTCTCATAAATAGCTTTCTTGAGATGTAGCCGTAAAAATACCCAATCACCTACATCAAACCTTCTTTCACTGCGATGTTTATCTGTCTATTGTTTCATTCAATTCTGCACCAAAGTGGCATTATCCTTTAAAATTTGGAGAACTTGTTGTTGATGCTCGATGTGACCTTTCACTGCTTCAATCTTTTTCTTCTTGACATGTCCTTCTATATTAAGAGTTTTAGGAGTCGTAATTTCTTCCAATGCATTACAAGAAATGGACGGATTCATTTCTTGATGCTCAATGTGAGCTTTCACTTCTTGAACATTTTTCTTCTTGATATGTCCTTCTATATTGATAGTTTGAGGAGTGGTAATTCTAGCCAATGCATTACAAGATCTGTCAGATTCAATTCTTCTTTCTTGATGTGATCTTTCACTTCTTGAACCTTTTTCTTCTTGATATTTCCTTCTATCTTGAGAGTTTGAGTGTTAATTCTTGCCAATGCTTTAAAATATATGGTCAGATTCATTTCTTCCTTTTCTGGGGTTGGTTCCTGGTGTATATCCTCTTCTTTTGATGTTTCTTGATCCTTTTCTTCCTCCTCTTCACAATCAATGCAAAATAATTTCTTCTCAGCACACTTATGACCTTTAATGTATTTGTTATCACAATTATAACTCTTTTTTCTTTAAATTGTTGTGGTGTCAACCTTGTAGGTTGTGGAAGACTAGGAGAAACAACACTTCCATATTTATAGTTGTGAGGGGTAGAATTCCTTGTTGCCATAATTTTGCTTTCCACTTCTCTTGCCAACCTGAATGCCTTCTCCAATGAATCAGGTTCCCAAAGAGGAACCTTATGTTGAATGTTATCCTTTAAAGTCCCTATGGAGACATCAATCCTATGCTTCTCTAGAATATCATTTTTCCCTATATTCAATATTTGAAAGTCCTCAATGTGCTTTTCCATTGAACACTTTTGTTTGAGATTTATCAATTGGCTAAAGAAGATGTTTCTCTTTGTATCCTCATAATGTGCTATCATTTCCTTCGTGAAAATTTACCACGTAACAAGTGGTTTACAAGAAAAAAGGCCTTTATACCATAAAAATTGATTTGGTTCTAAATATGAAGATACAAAGATCAAAATATTGCTCCATCTGTAGTATCCAATTTACTGGATCCTTTCCATCAAACTTCCTCATATTGCCTTTTCTTTATTTTAGGAGCTCAATCTCGAAATGTCTGTAACTCTATAATTTCGGATCTTCCAGTTCTGAAATTACGATCTGTAGTAACCCTCTACATCCTCTTTCCAATGCCACCAGTCTGATCAAAATTAGATTCTCCAAGGAAGAGTTATGCACAATTTCCCAAGATGGCTTGATTATATACCTTTTTCAGAAGAGTGAATTTGTATGAAGTTCCACGTGTCACTGTTTCAACCTTGGGTTCTGAAAATGATATCCAAAAAACCACAGTCCATCCTATTTCTATAACGTCTTACAAAAAATTCAATCTGATGCTCAAAGTGAAAGTTATGACAATTTTCCCAAGGTCACCTAACTTACTTAGATCATATCTCCTAAACTATAGTGAGGCAAGATCTGAAATTCAGACCTAAGGTTCAAAGAGATCTAGTATCAAATGGGTTTGTTTATTAGCTTCTGAAATGTTGCAGAAAAAAAGTTATAGCAAAAATTACACGATGACCTGTTTGGAGTAGCAAAATCCTAGAATCCAAAGCTCTGATACCAAATGTTATGAAACCAACTCACAAAAAGATAGAAAAGATAGATCAATGCCTTAGAAATAAGCCTCTTTTAGGCGGCAACCTTATTTACATTACACAAATGAAAAATTCTTGGATTATACACATGACAAGACCTCCTTTCTATATATAGGAGTCTAAGGGGTCTTAATATAATCAAGGCTGACATAGCAATAATAATGTAAGGGTACAATAATAACAATAGTAGGCTTATATGGGGCACAATAATAACAATATGGGGACTACATGGGCACAACAAGGGGGTTGTGGTAATAATAATAAGGGGTTACACTAGTAGTATAGGGACCTAACATCTTCCCTCATTTTGAGTTGCTCAAATTTTGCCCTGAAAATTTGTAGCTTTGCTTCTTTCACCTTTGAGTCACTTGCATATATATTTTCAAGCTTGCCCCATATCTATTTAGTAGTTTTTCAACTCAAGACCTTAAGATAAACAGATTCGATAAGCCCACTGATAATAATATCTTTATCATTTGCATCATATACCATATTTTTCTTACTGTGTTCATCTTGGGTCAGTGTGAAGACTTTATCAACGATTTCCCATAATTCGTATCCTTGCACCAACAAATGAACCTGTATTCTTCTACCTCAAAGTGCATAGTTATTTCCATTGAAAAAGGAACTCTATTCTTAGTATACTCCATGATCTCCTTCCAGTTGTTAGACTATATTGAAGGAACCAAGCTCTGATAGCAATTGTTGGAAATACTGAGAGGAGGGGTGAATCAATATTCCTTAGCAATTAGCACGTTTAAATATTTTCAGAGAATTATTTAATCTTCAATTGTTATTAATGTTTATGCAGTAATAACAGTAAATAAAAGAACACAGTAGACACGAGAATTTTAGGTGGAAAAGCACCTCTGGGTCAAAAACCACCGGGCGTTTTTCTAATAAATTCTTTAATCTTCACCCCCAACTGAAATGAAAGCAACAACTTTCTAGAATTCTAGAAAAGAATTATTCTCCAACTCCCACTGGAAGGATGCTGCAATGCCTTAGTTTCGTCAATAGTCAACTAAATGGATGCTCCAACATCTTAGACTAACCTACCACCCTAAAGTGTTCACAGGCTCCAACATGTAGGTGACTTCATGCACCAGCCTAGCACTTCCCTGACACCCAATAATGACCAAAATGAGACAAGAGTGAGGATTCCCATAATAGGGACAATGATCCACAATACAATATGATTTACAATTATTTTGGCCGAACACCCAATCACACTATAACCTGCAACCCAACCATGAGATCATCCCAACAGAGACTCCTATGCCTCCCAATAATGCCTTCTCGACTCTAGGCAGATAAACTCTTTTACAAAAATGACTCTTCAAATGATGAGACTTTTACAAATGACTCTTTTACAACTTTACAATGATGACTCTTGGCATTGACACTTCTTCACAATATATGGATGGTTGGAATGTCTTCAAAGGATGTCCCACTACAATGCTTCCTTTGATTTGATACTTCTTCTCTTGAATTGTTTCTTGAAGTTGTACTTGAATATTCTTCTACCTGCATGCAAAATTTGTCTGGAGAAACCAATCCCAAAACAAAACAAAATACCTTTCAACTTACCTCTGCCTGCAAAACACATGTAAGTGCATAATAATGAATAAATACAAATTAAAATTAAAATACGTACCTGAAGTCTGCTTGTCACTTTTGTTGTTCAGTTGTTGCAGCAGTAGAAAAATATTCCCACTCTTGATATAGGCCTAGACTCTATGTAAGACTATATCCAAAATTGACCTAAATATATATACAATAAAAATTGATGACAAACCCTAGACTTGTGATGGACCAAGTTCTAAGTACAACAACAGAGACCATTCTATCAACTATGACAAGACAAGTAACATGAACTTACAACATCATATATATTTAACAGACTTGGTTTAGAATCAAGAATATGTATCATAAAATGTGTAGTATCAAGAATAGGACATCCGACATGTGGTATCAAAACTAACTATGACATATAGAGACATAGAGATATAACTGAGACCCTTGTATGCACTTATGTTGTCCTGAAAAAAATATGTCAGAGATGATACTCCTATTTCAAATGTAAACACTAATCATACATACCTTGTTGTAGGATACCTACCCTTGACTGTTGATGTGTGGTCCTTACTGTAGTGATCCTTGAATGCATGCGTTTTCTTGCCTTCTAGGAGCTCAATATTGAATCTGTTGTATCTATGCAATTTCAAATCTCCAGGGTATGAAATTTCATCCTGTGGTAGCCTTTTGAGTCCTCTTTCCAACCCCAAAGGTCTAATCAATATTGGATTCTTCAAGAAGGCGTTATGACCAATCTCCCATGATGACCTGATTATTGACTCGTTCAGTAGAGTGAACTTGTATGAAGAGTCACATGTCGCGGTTGATGCCTTTGGCCCTAAAAATGATATTCAACAAAATAAAATTCTTCCTATTTCTATGAATATTTACAAAATTTGAATCCAATGCTTAGAGAAGTTATGACGATTTTCCTACGTCACATGTTTAACATGGAATTTGGGAGCCTGCAAAAACCCTAACTTCCTCAAATCATATCTCCAAAAATATAGTGAAAAAAGATCTGAAATTTAGTCATGAGGTTCATAAACATTTAGGCTAAAATGGGTTTTAATTTCAATGTTTGAATCTTCTCAAAAAAAAAATTATAGTGAAAATTCCATGATGACCTGTTTGAAGCCACAAAATCCCTACTAGAGAAGGATATGAGGGTCATTATTTATACGAATGTCTTGAGTTAAGAGGGTCGTCAACAAGTGAACGTTGGAGGGATTTTAGTAGCAAAAATGATTTATTAATTATTTACTATTCAATGACCACAACCAATTATGAGTGTCATTCCACAACCCCATAGGGTTTTAGCCCACTAACTAGGGTTACTAACTTCAAACATGAATATCTCTCAAACTGTGAAGAATTACATGGCGTTCCATATATCAACGGAAACATCTCGATGAGTAGATTCCATATTGAAGATACTTGACTCAAAATAGAGTAAGTTTAAAAGTCAAAATTCCCTTTCAAGATCAAGGTAGCCCCTGGTGTTGCTTGGGTTGACATCAAGACAACCATTGATCAACAATTATCCCATAATTCTTAACAAACTTGTGATAATACCCTGTCAAACCTAGAAATCCTCGAAGATGCTTTATGGTTGTGGGTATTTTCCATTCCTTAATGGATTTAATTTTGTTAGGCTCTACCTTAACACCCCTATAAGATACAATATGATCCAGATGTTCTACTTCCTTTACTCCAAAGAAACTTTTGGAGGTTTTTGCATATAATTGTTTCTTCTCCAATAGTTTGAGCACCCTTTCAACATGTTGAACATGATCCTTCCAAGACTTTTTGTAGAATATTATATCATCAAAAAATACTAACACAAATTTTCTAAGGAAGGGTTTGAAAATGGAATTCATCAAACCTTGAAATGTAGAAGGTGCATTGGTAAGGCCAAAAGGCATGACCAAAAATGTCTTCAGTCTTCATTCTAATTTGATGATCCTGAACGAAGACCCAACTCGGTGAAGTAAATTGCTCTATGTAATTCATACAACAATCCATCAATGATAGGTGTTGGGAAAATTATCTTTAATAATGATCTTGTTGAGCTCCATATAATCTGAACACATGTGCCATGATCCATCCTTCTTATGCACAAATAATACCGGAGCAGAGAAAGAACTTTGACTAGGTTGAATTATACCGACCTCTAGTATTTCTGCAACCATACGTTCAATTTCAATCTTTTGGGCTTAGGGGTATCTGTAAGGCCTAATGTTTGGAGGAACACTTCCTGCAATAAATGAATAGCATGATCATGATCACGAATAGGTGGGAGGCCTTTGGGAGTCTCAAATACCTTGGAATGATTTCCCAAGACTTTTTGGAGATCTGGAGAAACAGATGATTTTAATGTTTGAATCTCTAGTGAGCATAATTGTGAAATTACACCACATTGTTCTTTCTTTAGAATATTTTTCATGCCATTAGAGATGATTATATTTCTTGGTTTCCATATGATACCCCTTAATTCAACTTCCTTTCCTTCCAAAAAAAAAAAATCAAGAAAATTTCTTGAAAACTAAAAGCTATCGTACCCAAAGATTGTAACCATTGGACTCCTAGGACAACATCAACCTCACCCATTGTAATGGAAAGAATTGGAATATTCAATACATATTCCCCCATGGTTATATTGATATTATTGCACTTTCCAGAGAAATTTATAGTTCCTCCATTTGCAACCATCACTTGACACTCTGGTGCTGGATATAGGAAACAATTTAGTTCCCTAGCTATCTTACAATGAATACAATTATGGGTACTACCCGAATCAATTGACACCATTACCTTTTTCTTTTTGATATGTCCTTCCATCTTGAGAGTTTGAGGAGTGATAATTCCTGCCAATGGATTACAAGATATGGTTGGATTCATTTCTTATTTATCTAGGGTTGGTTACTGGTGTATATCCTCTTATTTTGACGTTTCTTGTTCCTTTTCGTTCTCATCTTCACAATCTATGTAAAATAATTTATTCTCATCACAGTTATGACCTTTATTGTATTTTCTATCACAATTGTAACAAAGCCCTTTCGCTCTTTTTTCTTCCAATTGTTATGGTGTCAACCTTGTATTTTGTGTAAAGTTAGGAACAGAAACACTTCCATCTTTATAGTTGTGAGTGGTAGACTTCCTTGTTTCCATAATTTTTCTTTCAACTTTTCTTGCCACCCTAAATGCCTTCTCCAATGAATTAGGTTCCCGTAGGTGAAAATCATGTTGGATGTTATCCTTTAAAGCCCCTATCAAGACATCAATCCTATGTTCCTCTCGAAAAACATTTACCCTTATATTCAATTTTTGGAAGTCCTTAATGTGCTTTTCCATTGAACCCTTTTGTTTGAGATTTATTAATGGGATAAAGAAGGTTTTTCTCTTTGTATCCTCATAATGTGCTAACATTTCCTATGTAAAAATTGACCAAGTGACAAGTGGTTTATGAGAAAAAATCCATCGATACAATACAAACTGTTTGGGTTCCAAATATGAATTTGCAATGCATAACTTTTGTCTGTGTTGCAGATTATGGAGATCAAAATATTGCTCCATTTGTAGTATCCATGTTAGCGGATCCTTGCCATCAAAATTCCTCATATCGGTATTTGGAATGTGGTGGGTCCTCAATCCCACATTAGATTCTATTAAATCATGATTAACATTTCTTTTTTTCTCATCATGATTTTCATCTAATATATTTTCGCCATTAGGAAGCATTTCTTCTACCAACTTTGTCAAATCTTCCATGTTTGCATTTAAACTATCCTTCAAACCTTCTGTGTCTGCATTTAATCCATCTTTCAAACCTTCCATGTCTAATTTTAAACCATTCTTCAAACTATCCATCTCAGCTTCCATTTCATTTTTGGTTACTCTTTGCGAGAGCAAAATTTGTTACACCTAGTCTCGTAATTTTGATATATCATGTTGCATTGCTTCCTCTTCTTCATGCAACATAGTTGAGATTTTTGGTTGCTTACTAAGAATTTCCATTTTCCTTCTTTGAGTCATTTTGGAATCAAACAATGATATTTATGCTTTACTATGCCCCTCAAATCACTTCAAACTAATTTTTCAAACAAAACTTATGCAAATTTGAAGAAAATACACACCTTTTTCCTCCTTTGTAGGAGCTCGATATTGAATCTGTTGTATATATATAATTTGAGATCTTCGAGGTCTGAAATTAGGTCTTTTGGTATCCCTATGAGACTTCTTTCCAATTCCACAAGTTAGACCAAATTTGGATTCTTCAAGATAAAGTTATTTCCAATCTCCTACGATGACCTAATTATGGATTAGTTCAGTAGAGAGAACTTGTACAGAGTGCCATGTGTGACTTTTTCAACCTTCGGCCTTGAAAATGATAAATAAGTTACTAAATTTGTGCACTTTCAACCACTTTTTACTAAATTCAAATCCAATGCTCGTAGAGGAATATATGACGATTTTCCCAAGGTCGTCTACTTGAGACAAAATCTTGGAGCTTGCAAAAACCCTAACCTCTTTGGACCATATCTTTGAAAATATAGCGAACCAAGATCTTAAATTTTTACATGAAGTTCATCAATATTTTGGCTTCGTGTGGTAAAAATTTCCACTTCTGGACCTTCGTAGAAAGTAATTATAGCAAAAATACCACGATATCCTATTTACAATCGCAAAACCCTAGAATTCAAAGCTCTGATACCGAATGTTATGTAAACAACTCATAGAAAATATAGATCAACAACTTAAAAATTATCCTCTTTGAGGCGGAAACCTCCTATACATTATATAAATGAACAATTCTTAGATGATACAAATGACAAGGCCTCTTTTCTATATATAGGAGTCTAAGGGGTCACAATATAATGAGAGCCTACATAACAATCATAATTTAATGGCACAACAATAACAATATTGGACTTCTATTGGGCATAATAATAACAATATGGGGACTACATGGGCACAACAATAATAATAAGGGGGTTACATTAAAAACAACAATAAGGGGCTACACTACTAGTATAGGGACCTAACAATGACTCAATTCTAGGCACATGCCCCCCAAGCTTCATTTCATTCCCCTAAGTAGACTATTGGTTACTAACAAGTGGATGGAATGAAGATTCATTCATGAGACCAAGTGAAAGGTTCAACTGGGAATCTACGAGATCTAATAAAATACTCGAATTGGAAGGGGATCTATTTCATCTTTTAAGAAGGTTGACACAGGAAAATAACTATGCTCAATGGACTTTGTTTCATTTTTTAATGAGCTTGACACACAAAAAAGGAACTCTGCTGCGAGAAACTTGTTTCATTTTTTAACGAGATTGACACAAGAAAAGGAACTATGCTTCGACACCTTATTTCATTCTTTAATGAGCTTGACACAAGAAAATGAACTCTGCTCTAGAATCTTGTTATATTAATCATGGCTCCTCAAATACCATGGCTTCCAATAATATCTCATCAAATGGGAGAACAATGTTCTAGAAGGGATACATATTAAAGGATCCAATGGAAATATTAGATTTCAGTACATGATGCACCACATCACCTACTAAATCATTAGTAGACATGGGCATGGAATAGGTTTCCACATAGTTAACCTATGGCGTGGGAGATACCACTTGCATATGAGGACCATTTAGGGAAGTTGGTCGGCTGGGATGCAAATTAGGACTAACGAATGCAGGTTGGTCAATGGTCACGATTCTTCCTTCATGCAGGAAACACATTACATGAAAGAGTGAAGAGACAAGAACTCCCATGCGGTAAACATAGTCATGATCAAGGATTAAATTAAAATCCAAACGACATGTTGTAGCATTTTTTGGTTTTGATAAGTTAGAATGAATTAGACAAAGAATGAAAATGTATTTACAAAATGTTAAGATAGGATATGGACAAAAAGAATATTGAATAAAAAATGTTAGGAAATATTTTGATAAAAGATGTCCATATCAAAGAAAATGTTAGGGTATATGCCCTAAAAAATAAAGGAAAAATAAAATGTTAGATTAGACATAAAAGAAAAGAAATAAACTCTGAAAGTGTTGTAAATCTAAATGCCACTACTTTGTTCTAAATTCAGTTTGAAAATAATAGTTGTTTGCAGTTTGTTTAGATGCCACACTAGGTTATCTTATACAATTATACAGTTGCACCATAATTGGATTAATTCTCATAGGTAGAAAATAAATTGGCTCAACAGTTTAATCTGAGCCAATGGAAGAAATAAGTTATAGAGATAGATTGTTCATAAAAATAAAATATTGGGTTGCTAGTTCAAATGCACTCTGGAAGGATAATTAAAAATGTTAGGAATGGAAGGGTAGGTAGAAATTTGAAAGTTTGAAATGATGAAATGGTTATTTCCTAAAGGATTATATCACATCGCATCATTCATAGGTGAATGAACCATTGGGTGGAAGAAAGTGTGATGTGCGATAACACTGTGAACCGTTGGATGACTACTGATTCCTGACCGTAGGATCATATCGCATGGTATCATTCATAAGTACATGAACCATTGGGTGAAACAAGGTGCGATTTGCAATATGATATCACTTCATTCATTAAAACACCTAGACCCATAGTCGCTGCTTCGTGTCACGTTTCACTTCGTTAAGCTTTGCCCAATCATTGTTAACCCGTGATTAAACCCTAAAATAATCTCATACCACCAAGGTTTAAAGTGTTGGGCCCTTCCCTAAGCCTATGCTTTATCTCCCGCTCGCTTCCCTCGCCCGACTACCATTAGATCAACTTACACCTAATCCAATGCTCCACATCCATATCGGTCATGCTCGATGGCCAAACAATACCTGCTCGATAAAGTGGTTTTCCCCGACCCTCCTGAGGCTACGTGTCACGCTCTAAAGTATATTAGGTGACCCCTCCTAAAAACTGCCTTCCCCTCATAACCAGTGCGACGACCCTTTAATACCACCTCCCCGCTAACCTGATAAACCCCCTATTATCCGTTATATAAACGTTCGCGCCATATTCAAAAAGTTACTCGTTAGACCTTAAAACCCCAAAAACCTTTGTTTTCGTGCCTTTCGCCTGTTTCACAGTTAAAATCATTAAAACCTTCAGCACCACCCTAAACCTCTTTAACATAATTTCACCTCCATTTATGTTCAAAATGTTGCCACAAATCCTTCCTCAGACATCTCTATCTAAACAAAGCCATCAATCGCCTTCCTTATGAACCGGTGTTTTCTTAATTATTGTTGTGTTTTGCAGGTAATTAGCCGAAGACTAGATCTTGGATAAATAGTTCTGATACTAGTCTGAGAGCCTGTTTACTCCAAGACTCGACAAGAAACCTGTTGAAAAGCCTATATTTAGAGAAGAAGACCATTACACAAGGAACAAAGAAGAAAACATTCACACAGAGCCTTGATTGTTAAAACAGAGTAACCAGATAGAGTATACAACTCTCATAGTAAAAACACTCAGGGATTCTTTCTTCATCCTAGATGAAATCAAGCATATATTTTTGGTAAAGCCCACTTTTACTAAATACACTGAGATGGATGAAATCTACAGGAGGGTAACAAATATTTATATACTAGATAAGAAACACTAGGAAGAATTAATAGATTTACTTGATTAATGATAATTGAACAACATTTAACTTTTGAGGGAACAATCAGCTATCTTCAACCACTTTTCAATTTTTTCAGTGATAGTCATCAAACAACGCAACACCAAAGAAGTGCTAGATCATTAAAAAGTTTTATTTTTTATTGTGTAAATAATCTATTTTTGTAAAAGCAGTTTAGGATATTTTTCGTCCTACTGTTGTATAAATAACTCTCTTCACGAGTTATCGTGGGTTGCACCCTTGATGAAGCATTTCTAGACATTTGATGTACTTGGATTTTCTGGAACCTTAATAAAAAGCATAGGATTCTAAATTCTGTTTTACACAGTTTGTGTTCCCTGTAAGCATTTCCAGTATTACTGATTATGTTTTTCTTCATATTCTTATGACTTTACAGAGATAACTAGGTAGGAATAATTGTGTCTCAATATATTCCTATAAGCTTCTGAAGTGATAATCATTAAAGATAGTGAACTAATGGATTGTCTATTTAATTAATTTCCTATGAATCAATAAATCATCAGCATCTTTTGTAAGCATAAGCATATTACCTTGAACCTTCTGAACATAGGTCAGAGGTTTTCATACTTATGATTATCTAGCTTTATATTTGAAAACTGTGGCAATCATATTACTCTTTTGTTTCTGTTCATCATCATAAAAGCTATTTCACCATGTAAATATTTATAGAAGCCCTCTGCTGAGATATTGATATTATTGAAAAGGTTAGGCATATCAGTTCTATATCTGTTTCATTCATTGGTCTCCCAAATTAAAACAAAACCCCCAAAACATTTATCTTAGATGCTTTGGCATAATAGCTGCTCATTATTATCTGAGAGGTACAACAGGGCCTTGGAATACCATCACATATCTATAAAGGTCAATTATCTCAGGTTGTTTTCAGTTAAACTAGTTCTAACTTTTGGAGGGACTAGTGGAAGGTCATTTAAGCAGTGGGACTTCAGTCAAACTCGGTGATCATCTAGTTAACTAATCAATCAACCCAAAATAGTTGGTGCATGAAGAGAAGTCAAGTCCCCTAAAATTGGTGGAGATTCGAAGGTAGTTTTAATTTCTTGTAGCTCACACAGTTGCAAGAACTTGCTATAACCATAGTGGAGGAGGTAGCTTGATTAGGAGCTTCTTGTGAAATTAGAGAGCGAATGATTGTTGGTAGCATTAATAGCCTACCAACAATTTTTTTTGCACCACACTTCAATGTTTTGGGCATGGTTTTTGAGGGTGGATATTTTTTTTTTATGCTTTTTGGTCATGCACATCCTCACTAAGTATCTTGGGAGGTCTGTAATAGTTCCTTGAATGCACATCCTCACTAAATATCTTTTCGGATGTCTGTACTAAGTCCTTGTAAATTTCTATTTGCCAAGGCTTAACTACTTATGACTTAGGTGCTCACAACAATTCGACAGTTTATGGAACTTTCCAAATCACCATTCCTGAAAGGATCCAACAAAATGACTTCAAAGGAAGATGAGAAGGGAAAACTCTTATTGGAACTAGACTAGAACTAGTGGAATTGGTTGGTCCCAATGGTTTTAGAGTTGTACTAGTCTAGTTTGGTGGTTCAGATTGGCTAATGTTGGTCTTGTATTGAACTGACCTTAAAACACCAAATTCACTAGTTCTCTAATAAACTAACCAATTCTGAAAAATGTAGTGCGACATAGCTAATGACCACCAAATAATAATTTTTTAATAAAAAATATGGAAAAGGAAAAACAAATTATTAACTCGAGGGCCCTACAAAACCTAACCCTAGTAATTAATGGTAATATTCAATTTTTAAAGTTAAAGTAAAAGTTGACATTCTCCTTATCTTTCCTTTTTAAAAAGGAAAGATAAGGATAATGTCAGCTTTTACTTAAATTTTTAATATTAACATTAATTGTTTCGAGTTGTTTCAGAGTTGTTCCAACTTCATTCAATTTTGAGAAAGTCAAATTTTAGATCCCATTCAAAACATAATGGTTATTGTTTGAACCGCTTCTTTATAATGAGTCCTAGACTTTGACTTCCAATTTTTCAGGTGCAGTTATTGCATAATCATATTCCTCATGAGACTTTGCAGAAGAAGTTGATCTTTAATCCATTGTAAGAACTTGACCTAGCTTAGGGAACCATCAGCTACCCCTCCCAAGTTGCACCTCAACATTGAAATTTTCTTTTTCAGTAGACATTCATTTTATCCATTAGATCATTTCTTCCACTGTGACAGTCCAGCAACACCCGTGCCAGCATATGCTTGACAATCCATCTCATCTTTATTGTTATCTTATAAACACTCTTAAATCTTGTGTCTCCAATATAAAAGAGGAAGAACCAGAAAGGGCCTTCTTGGCCCTCTTCACAACCCACAATATGTTTATCTTCTCTCTTGTGCTTACGCTCTAGTCTTCTCGCAACTTCAGAATGGTGAATCTTAAACACAGTCTCATGATGTCCATTCAGGGAAGCATAATTCACCCTTTGTTTGAATCAAATTACCCCCTAGCATTCCTTTTACCTTTACATGTAGGCATATATTTTCCTTTTGGAGATTGTTAAGCTTCCCATCTCTATTTCGCCTCCCTCTCCTACCATCATGAACCCGATAAGCTGAATTTAACCAATCTCAATGTATCTGAGATAAACAATCCATCCAACTGGGTAGATTGAGTTGAGACCCTTTTAGAAACTAAATCCATCCCTCCACAATGATATATCCCTCCCCAACAACATCATCATGCTCTGTTCGTGATCTATCATTCCCATGATCACTATAAATTTTTGAGTCCTTCACTTACATATTTGGTAACATCATCATTCAGATCAATTATACTTTGTTGTGTTGTTTCTTTTGTTATGATTTCCTTTAATGGAAATATCTCCCTAGTAGGCACGAGTAATTAAATTCAAGTTCTTATTGAACTCTTGCGTTAACATACTTAATTTTCATTTTGACCTATTTGGTTTCAAATTCTTGTGTGGTTGGTTTATTGGTTGACTACTAGCATTCACCAAGTGGTTATTGATGATCATAGTTAGTCTAGAGTGAACGTTGGACTTTGCCTTGAAAACCAAGCCCCAAGAATAAGCAATTATCATGGAACATTTCAGAGCCCATACTAGTCGAAGGCCAATTGTGCAATGAGACTTTAGTAAAACTTAGTGATCATCCAATTAATTGATCAATCAACCCAAAATATCTAGTGCATGGAAAATTCGAGTTACCCAAATATGGTGGAGATTCCAAGGCAATGTAACATCAATTGTAGACCAGCCTTGAGTGTACAAGTGTTGCATGTAGTCACATGATCAACCTTGGGAATTTCACAATCCATTTTGTAAAAATTCCTAAATAATAGTGGCCTAATTTCTCAAGGAATTGCGCAAGGAAATATAGGCTCAAACAGAGGTAGAAATTTACAAAGTTTGGGTTATAGCTTCTCAGTGAGACGAGAGACAGGTTATTCACTTGCCGGTTGTGCTCAGTTGAGCAAATAAATTGCAATACATTTCTATTCATCATATTAATGCAAGCAGAGACTGGGTTTTTTAGCATATTTCTTTCCTCGGGAAAAATTATCTGTACATGTGTGTTATTTCTCATTGCACGTATGAAATTTTTGTTCTAAATTGTGAGTTAACTTCGAGAGAGAAATATAGTAGGTGTGTGTCTTGTGATTTTGATTAAAACTTCATAAGTAGTTGCAACTCTACACCATAATTTCTACAAGGATGGTGGAGGCAAATTACAAAATATTTGTTAGTAGACAATATCCCTAATTAAAAGTATCTATGACAACTTTTGCGAGAAGAAGACATTGAGGATAAAATATTGGATTGTGGAAGAAATAGACACAAAATTCACAAGGGCAGTACTTTTGGTTGTAGGTGTGGAGGTAGATGGATTAAATGTAATTGTGTAGTAGACAAGTCACACCTACTCCTTTGATATTTGTCGATGATGTGTTACTATTTGGTAGATTGACCTCTTTTGATCGGTATCTGCACTCCTTATGAATAATAGTAAATCTCATATGGTTTCTTCTTACCGAGATGATGCATTGGTACTGGAGATTTATCATATTTTTGGTGTTATCTCCATTGCATTGGATGCAGATTTTGAAAATCTTAGATTTATGCTCCAACCTAATTGTTATGGAATTAAGGATTGGAGTTGACTTATAGAGAAAATCCACTGTAAACTTTTATCATGGGCACAGAGGTGGCTCTCCCTAGGAGGCAAGTTGACTCTAGTTCAAGCAGTCCTTCATAGAATCTCTGTATATTGGCTTCATATTTTCGCTCTGCTTAAGAATATCAGTAAATGTATATTTTTGGCTTCATCTTGGCATGAGACAATGTGTCGTAAAGGACAGAGTGGGCCTGGTTGTTGTTTACTATGTCTGGAGGCGATGGATAGCCAAACTCATCTATTTCTTTGATTCTCCTCAGAAAATCATTTTGGAATGGTGTATTTAATATGTTGCATTTATAGGCAGATTATAACTACTCTTTTGTGGTTGATTGTATTCGAGATTGGATTATTGAATATAAAACATTTGGACCACTTCCAATATACATTAGGGTTTCGACCCAAAGAATGCATTATTGTCCTGAGCTCCTTTGTTGTGATACATCCACCGCCATCCTTGTCAAAAAAGCTAAAAGCCTCCTTGAACTTAGACATAACCTCCATCCCATATTCCTTTAGTAGATAAAACCCTTCTCTCATTTTCTGACCATGCCAATCTACCCTCCATCCCATATTCTCTCATGTGCCCTGTGTAAACCACCATTTCATTCAAGGATGGGGAATTTGATGCATGCTCTAACCATATTTGTTAGATATTTTCCCCCTTTTCTTGCTTATTCATTCATTGCCAAACACTATACCACTAGTTCTAAGAATCTTGTGGATACTATCACCACAATAAATGTATATTTTATTTTATAGGAGACAAGAATTGTATATTTACCTTTGGGACACTCCAAAAATATTTTGATGCACCTTTGTGACCTTTATGAATTTATGACCTTAATTCCCATTCCATGTTCATCCATGTGGATGCACTTTATGATGTTCTATGACAACCTAATGTCCTTGTCAACTTCCTCTCATCTTCCTTGTCATGTTTTCAGGACTTGTGTATCCAACAAGAAATTTGGGAGATGGATGCCTTCAAGGTAGAAAATCAAGGGGGTTTCAAGTCATTTATATAGGGTTCCCACTAGCATAGTCCCACCATATGATCCACCCAATCCCTCAATTGGGGTCTACTGCTATTTCAATTAATTATTAGATGATCATGGTGAGCCATAATTCCAAGTTAAATATTATGACTCTTAATATGATATTATTGGAGATAGTTGAGGAGACATATTTTTGGCTAAAGGGTTAAGGGAGGATTTTCACTTCAATATCGAACCATCAACCATATCCTCAACATATCTAACCAACAATCAAGAAGACAACTTAGGTCAATCATGGGCATCCTCTCTCACCCACGTTGTTCAGGATATATATCAATCTATGAATGCCTCTACACTCCACCAACTGTGCATCAATAAAATTTTGGGTTTCCCCACTGTCCTCCAGGATGGATAGATGTTGTCCCTGAATTGTGCCTTTGATTGCAGAGTGGCTAATAATCATAGTTTATCGTGGATGATTGTCATCGTATATAACATCCATGGTCCAATTCATTTGGTTGGTGCCCAATGTTGGTGAATCATTGTATTGCATCATGGTAGCATATATTTCCTTTTTTAAAGCAAAAATATATTGAAAATAAATTAAGTTATGTCTCATGGAAATGTTCAATATTATTGTGTTGTGAGTGCTTTGCATATTATATGTATCATATATCTATAATCACTTATTTCAAGCCTACTTTAAGAAATAAAGGAAGAGGTGCAAGCCCTTGCCATAAGGAATCCCACCAACTCCTCTTCTCGTAGAAAATTTTCAAACGATAGCCCATAAATCAAACACATGCCCTTGTTTCTCTAGTTTGGAAACCCTTGGATGTTTTTGACAATGAAATCCTCCCAACCACTACTTTAACCATCTATTGAATGCCCTTGATTGGTATGTGTAAATTATTTTGATTGATTCTTGGAGAGGTGTGAAATCTAATTTTGCATGACATGATACATACACCAAATTTAACCCGTGGTAGCCAAAATTTTAGCCTTACAACTCTCTCATCCAATATTAGATACTTCACTTATTATTAAATGGGTAATCTACTTAATAATATATTAAATATTAGAAGCATTCATATTAATATAAAAAATAATAATAGTATTTAATATTAAGTTATAATGCAGGTAACTGCCAAGTTGACATATTCTCTGCCTTGGAAAGTGAATAGTCAGCTTGACTTAATGTCCGATGTTAGTTTTAAAACAATTAAGATAAAATTGTTTAAGAGAACTCACATAGATCTATAAGTGTTGAGATGATAAATATGATGCAAAAATTTACTCAAAATTTCACATTGTAAAAGAGGTTATCACTTATAGTAATATGACCCCATTCCTCCCTTGATAGATCCAAGGTTAGTATATTTGTCCCAATATAATAAATGTGTTTCTCTTTTATATTATTAAATTAGGTTGGTTCAGTAATCATGTCCTTATTGTTAAGGGGAGAGTGTCTTAAAGCAAGTGTTGTCATAAGTAGTGTGATAGAAGTAACAATGGGAAACTATATCTATACCTTTTGGGACAATTGCTAGTTTTAATTGTTTTACTTTTTTAGTTGTTTTTACCTAAGTTAATAAACTCTTGAACCAGGATTTTTTTGTCAGTTTTTTTAAATACTGACTTTTAAACATTGAGGTGTGTTTAAATAGATTTATACTATCTTTAGGTTAGATTAAATGGAACTGATATTCTTACGGATTAGATATATTTGTACATTCGTATGTTAGATTAAAATTGAACTATGTTGGATTCTACTGGGTTATTTACAGTTGTTTTAAGATAATGGTCAATAAGTTGAATAAATAATAATTTTTGTTTTTGTATTGGTGATCTCAATCAGGATAGTGACTGATATTCCTGGAGCCAGCTAGCCTTTTCACTTGGTGGATTGTGTGGATTACATAGTACTTGGCCTTCGTTCCTTCTATTTTTAACAGTTCAAAACACTGTTTAATTTCATTATTTTATCTCAGTGGTTGAGTTTACAAGACTTTGAAGGGCATGAAATAGATATGCTGTGATTTGTGAAATGATGTACTTTCTATCCTATTAACTATTTATGTTCAGCTCATACTGGACCCTCATAAGAGGTTCATTCCATGACTCCAAGTCTCTCTCAGAAGGTTAATAATTTGACGTTCCTGAGAGGCTTCATGAGAATGTCTGCAACCTGCTCATTTTCCTGATGTCTTGGAACCTAATTTCTCCCTCTTGTGCCATATCTCGGATAAAGTGATATTTGATATCAATGTGCTTGGAGCATTCGTGGAACACAAGATTCCGTGATAGACAAATCCCACTCTAGTTATCGCAGAAGATCACGATGGTATCTAGCACGTTCTCAAATAGTTCTCTGAAGAGCTTCCTCAACCAAACTACTTCACAACATTCCATACTCGCAGCAATCTATTCAGCCTCGATGGTTCTTAGTGCAACCGATTTCTGCTTCCTACTCATCCTAGATATAAAGGTAAATCCCAAGGAGAAGCAATACCTAGACGTGCTCTTATGGTCCACCACATTGCCAACCCAGTCAACCTTTGTGTATCCATGTAGTCTCAAATCCCCATTAGTGTATATGAGTCCATAGTGGATTGTGCCTCAGATATATCTCAAAAGATTCTTCGCAGCAATACCATGAATGTGATGAGGCTCGACCATATATTTACTCAATGTGTTCAGAGTGAAGCATATGTCAAGATGGGAGTTGACCAAGAACATCAGTGCGCCCACACTTTGATGATACTCGGTAGGGTTCGCCAATCTGGGTCGAACAACACTTCCACATAGCTTCTTAAAGTTGAGTTCCATCAGAGTAGTCACGGACTTGCAGTTCACCATCCCACATCCCTCAAGTAGCTTCTCAAAATATTTTCCCCCGAGGAAGGAAAATATCACATGGCTTTTGCTAGACCTCCAACCCTAGGAAATAATGCATCAGAACTAGGTCCTTCATCTCAAACTCGGAAGCCAACACCCTCTTGTATTGATGAATGAGAGGGTCATCACCTGTGAGAAAGAGATCATCCACATAAAGGACTAGAATGAGAGATTTTTCCTTTTCAACCTTGAAGTATAGGTTCGAGTCAACATCGCTTCTTGTAAATCCTAGCTTCATAA
This sequence comes from Pinus taeda, assembly GCA_000404065.3. Classification (NCBI taxonomy): domain Eukaryota; kingdom Viridiplantae; phylum Streptophyta; class Pinopsida; order Pinales; family Pinaceae; genus Pinus; species Pinus taeda. The sequence goes on from APFE030586244.1 coordinate 48,921, forward strand.
GATAGCTATCGATCCTCTGATACCAAGCCCTAGGGGATTTCTTCAACCCATATAGGCCTTTCTTCAACCTACATACATGTGTCTCATGATATTGAACCTCGAAACCCTTAGGTTGTTCCACACACACTTTCTCTTTAAGTTATCCATGCAAGAAGACAATATTGACATCCATCTGTTGTAGGTTTTATCCTTGCAAGGAAGCAATGTTTATGATCGAACATATGGTGGTATATCAAGAAACTGGTGAAAATATCTCATCGTAGCCTACTCTTTCCTTTTGAGAAAAGCCTTCAGCTACAAATCTAGCCTTGAATTTCTTAGCACTCCCATCAGCTCCATGTTTGATCTTGTAGAGCCATTTCAAAGTGACCACATACGTATCCTTGGGTCTAGGAACCACATCCCAGACATCATTCTTCATGATCGACTCATACTCCTCACTCATCGCATCCTTACAAACATGTTGCTTCCCGACTTCTTCGAATGTACAAGGCTCAAATTGTACAATGGTACTCATGGCAGTTAAGTACCCTTCATACCTATTTGGCTTCTTGCTTTCACAAAATGTCCCCCTTGGTGCAATGTGTTTCTTGGCATCTTCAAGAGTATATTTGAGCCATAGAGGCCTTTTTCTTGAAGTAGTGGGCTCACTAAGAGGTGTATCAATGGTATCCATCGGACCTTCAACATCGGGCATCGGTTCATCGTGTTGAAGAAAGTGTAACTAGGTTCAGTTTTCATAATAACATGATCTTTGTAAATGATAAAATAAAAGGAACAAAATTATTTTTGTATGCCTTGCTACATGGGTTTCATGAGCAAGAGGTTTATTTGTTAGTGCTTCCCATTGAGAGCCTTAGGATTTATCATTAAGTCATAGAGTCAATGTCATGTATGAATAGCTCTTCTTGAGCCTATGTTTAATGTATACAAGTCTATATAAATGTCTAGAATCCCTCCAAAGACAAGCACAATCCCTCTTGAAGAAGTCGGCCTCAAAACAATAACAAAGGAATATCATGTCAACTTGCATGAATAGACACATCTCTTGACACTGTCATGTTGACTTAATGTGAGGATCGAAATACTATATATATGTGGCTAGGGCCACCACAGAAGGTAGAATTTTCAAACAAGTATCTCTATGTTTTTCGGATGGTACCACAAAAATGAAGTTTCAGCCTCCCTATAATCTTGGTGTATGAAGTCTCGACCTCCTTATAGTCTTGGTGATCACTATCTTAGCCTACTAATGTAGTAATCATAGAAGAAGCCTCAGATGCCACAAAAAAGGGCTTGGACATATTCTCGGCATACATACTAAGACATGATCTCAGCATAGATGTAATCATGATCTTGATGAAGATCTTGATGCAACTCTCACATATATATGCATATATTTATATGGAGATTTCGTTGTTATGATGATGATCTCAGTGAAGGTGCAATAATGATGATCTAGGTGAAGATACAACAAGGATGATCTCAGTAAAGGTACGACAACGGTGCAACAGTAACGATCTCAATGGTGCAGTAGAGATGACCTCAATGTTGCAGCAGTGATGACTTTAGTAGCAAAAATGATGATCTTAGAAATAACGAAGAATAGGATTCATTTCCTGGTCTTAGAGTGGCCTATAATTCAAGGGTCTTTGTCTTGGTATTCATCAATTGGAATATTTTCCTCTCAAAGAGTGAGAGGTTTTGGCCCTAGAAGATAGCCAACATTTTGTGTTCTTGTCTCTTTTGCTTTGGTAAATATTTGATGAAGTAAAAGAACATACACTAATAATAAGAGAAAGATTGTGTTGATAAGAAAAAGTAAAAATTACCTCACATGTAGTTATCATTGAGAGAAGAATTTGATCAACTTTATTGCCCTAGATTATTCAACATGGTATCATAGCTAAGGTTCCAAATTCAAAAGAAGGGAAGAAAAGAAAAATTCAAGGATCAAGTTTCAAGAAGGGCATCAAAAAAAAGTTGAAGGATATCAAAAGGATCAAGATCTACATTGAAGGAACCCTATATCAAATAAGCAGTTTACAATAGAAAGAAATTTTGTCTCCATAGTCATCATAAAAAAGGACACCAAGACCCTCATCAAGTTTTCTACAAAGCAAGGTAGCTCGAAGGACCTAAAAAACGAAGATCACATCATCTTGAAGAAAGTCGAAGCCCTAGAAATAGTTTTGATCTACACTACAAAATAAGGCGAATCATATTGAAGGAAAGAAGGCATTGTCATCATCTTCAAGGTTATAAACCAAGAAAGGATCAAGTCCTTGCTCTATATGAAGATCTTCCAAGGAAGAAACAAATCATCCTCATCGAAAGGAGTAATATTTTCTATTGGAGAAAGGATTTTTCATTTGAAAGAAGGTCATCTAAGAGGAAGATCTAATACATCTTCTTCAATCAGTGATAAAGTGAAAGAGTTCATCTTCACTTGTCAAGTAAGTATCTTTCATTCATTAATTTCTTTGGTAAAATGACTTCATGGTTACAAGGAGATATATAAGTTGGATAGGTCATCAAAATTCCTTCCATAAGAAAGGAGGATAGATATAGTCTCTGAAAGAGAAGTCATTGATATCTATGGATAAGTCTTTGAAGGTAAAACAATATTTGAATGCATGACAAAGGATCAAGGGACTCATAGGATTCTTATGAAAACAATGGAAGGTCCTCTCATCCCTATGTAGCAGAGGAGACATCTAAGAGATATATAATGCTAGAAGATATATTCTTTGAAAATGCAATAAAGACGGGCATATCACTTAGACCTAATCTACACAAAATCAAAGAATGAAGGGATATCTTTATAAGATCTCAATTGGGAGATATGGGAGAGATATTAAGAAGATAATATTCTTAAATGCACTAAAGTTACCTCATTCGACAACTTGTGGTCTCTATGCTAGATAGAAAAATACAAGTTAAGGACAAAATTTTTGAAGAGTAAAGGACTCAAACATTTGCAAAAAGGAAATGGAAGTTTGGTCCTCAAACAAGATAGAATAGTATAGCTAAGATTCAACGTTATGGAAAGAAATCTCATATCACCAGAAAGATGGAGGAAGATGAAGAAAAAGGCCAAGGAAAGAGGGAGCAACAGATCTCTACTATGATTGAGATGGTGTCCCTCACAAAAGGGTCTTATCATAAGCTCCTAAATATTTTGTTATAGATATTACCATGATGAATAATAATATGCATCACGACATCATGGAAGTATTAGAAACAAGAGCTTGTAACATCACCATGGGAATCGTGAAGGACATAAGGATCGAAATCCATGGAAATTAAACATGAAAGATATAGCTCTTGGAAACCCCATTGGACATTGAAGGAAAGGAAAAAGTCATCCAGGACAAGGTTGATCATATATCAAGTCAAAAAGGAAACATTTTCCAGATGGGGATATGTAATATCCTCAAGATTCTCTGATGGAATCCTCGTCGAAGGGTTCACTAATTTAGAGAAGAAGCAAGTGTTTCATCAGAAACTCCAACTTGTGGAATTCATGGATAATATTATGATGATATAAGAGATGAAGCAGATCAAGGGATTGAATTTTTTTCAATCAAGGAAGTTGTTAAAATAAGCATAGATGACCTAAAGGTAAAATGAGGTATGTATGCTCGTATTTAATATTATAAAGTCATGTTCTATGGTTGCAGGAAACATGGATCACTACTTCTATCTTGAGAAGCATGATCAACAAAAAAATGATCTCCTCCTTTGAAAGGATGCAGGAAGCAATAAGTCACTCTACACGAAATCAACATAATATTCCTCATATGAAGTATGAGGTGGTTGACTACAATTAAGAAACTCTAATTGGAAGCTCCTGGGAATGGAATGTGTAAGAAAGGAAGTCGTGAGATATGCAAGCCTGATGAAGGTGATCAACATCCAAAAGACCAAGAAGATTTGACTAGGAAATCTCCGGAAAAGATATGAAGACTCCGATGAAAGTCTAAAGAAGATGGAGACCCTTGACAATGGATATCTTTGGGAGATGTGTCAACATGTATGTAGGATGTTGATACCTACAAGAAGATGTCATGCTGAAGAGTCATCTCGTAAGGTAATATTTGATTTAATATTATGTTTTGATTTCTTGAATAATGTCTAGATGAGTTCATGTAGAGCTACTGGAACACACATTGTAAGTACAAGTACAACTAACATTCACGTGGTGGATGGAAATTCCTGAAAGAAACATGATGAGGAAGAATTAGCCATATGACGAAGGTTCCAAATATGTATCAAAAAGGCCACTTTCCATGAAGGAATGAGTGACATGAGGAACCAAGAAGGAAAGTGATTGATGGCTGATGCCAAAAAAGGAAGAAGCTCAGCTGAATTTCGTGACATGAAGGAAGGAAATTGAACAAGCAGTTGAAGGACAAGTCCCTAATTGAGAGGGAGCTTGGGAAAGTTCCTGTTCAGAAGGAACTTGGGTACATTCCTTTACAGGAATGGGCATATCTTCCCTAGTTGAGAGGGTGAGATAGAAACAACATTATTGTCTTCACTTGGGAAAAAAGTATGGAGGATTGGGTAATCATATGGCATTTGATTCTCTTTGAGGATGTGTAGGGCATCTAAGATAAGAGTAGGAAAGAAGACCAATATTCTTTGAGGATTGGGAACCCAAGATAAGAATAGTCCTAGAAGGTCATACTTAGTGAACACCCGGGTGGGTTTGTACCTTGAGAGACAATTATGAAGGTATCTATAGTCATTGGTATCACCAACATTATGCTCTTATATGATGAGAGATAGAACTTTTAGTCAAGGCCTTGTTGTGGAAACAATGTTGGTTACTATGATGCTATACAGATGGGCTACCGATTTGATTCTTCTTATGAGAAATTCTTCAGATTGAGAATGACCAAGTACCATTATGAATACTTCCCTAGTTAAGAGGGAGTGTTGAAGAAACTGTAACTAGGTTCAGTCTTCATAATAACATGATCTTTGTAAATGATGAAATAAAAGGAATAAAATTATTTTTTTATGCCTTGATACATGTGTTTCATGAGCAAGAGGTTTATTTGTTAGTGGCTCCGATTAAGAGCCTTAGGATTTTTCATTAAGTCAAAGATTCAATTCCATGTATGAAGGGCTCTTCTTGAGCATATGTTTAATGTATACAAGTCTATAGAAATGTCTAGAAGCCCTCTAAAGACAAGCACAATCCCTCTTGAAGAAGTCAACCTCAAAACGATAACAAAGGAAGATCATGTAATGTTGAATGAATATACACATATCTTGACAGTGACATGTTGACTTAATATGAGGATCGAACCACTATATATATTCGGCTAGGGTCACCACAATAGGTGGAATTTCAGACAAGTATCTCTGTTTTATTCTAATGGGTACCACAAAGATGAAGTTTCAATCTCTCCACAGTCTCAGTGGATGAAGTCTTGGCCTCCTTACAATCTTGGTGATCACTGTCTTGCCCTACCAATGCAGTAATCACAAAAGAAACCACAGATTCCACAGAAAAGGACTCGGGCATCTTCTCGGCATACATACTAAGACATGGTCTCGACATAGATGTAATCATGATCTTGATGAAGATATCAATGCAACTCTCACATATATATACATATATATATGTATGAATATCTCGTTGTTATGATGATGATCTCGGTGAAGGTGAAACAATGATGATCTCAGTGAAGATCCAATAAGGATGATCTCAGTGAAGGTACGACAATGGTGCAGAAGTAACGGTCTCCATGGTGTAGTATAGATGACCTCAATGTTGCAGCAGTGATGACTTTAGTAGCAGAAATGATGATCTCAACAATAACGAAGAAGAGGATTGGTATCTTGGTCTTGGAGTGGCTTATAGGTCAAGTTTCTCTGTCTTGGTATCCATCAATTGGAATCTCTATAAGAATAATTTGTGTAGGTTTTCCTCTCAAAGAGTGAGAGGTTTTGGCCCTGGCAGAGATTCAACATTTTTTTTCTTGTCTCTTTTGTTTTAGTAACTATTTGATGAAGTAAAAGAAAATACACTAATAATAAGAGAAATTTTTTGTTGATAAGAAAAAATAAAAATTACCTCACAAGTAGTTATCATTGTGAGAAGAACCTAATCAACCTAATTACCCTAGATTCTTTAACACTTCGAACGAAGGTTCATCCTTCTTTTCTACATCAGCATCATCATTGGCCTTCCTAGGAATAGGAAGATCTCAAACCTTTCTAAGAGCATAATGTTCATTAAAAGTGACATCATGACTTGATTCCACTTCCCTTTGACCAAGCACATAGACTATATATGCCTTCGAAGTTTCACTATAGCCCACAAACGTTCCTTTCTTCCCATAGGCATCTAGTTTGTTTCTTTTCTCTTTCAGCAAATGAAAGTATATGGGACAACCAAAAATTGTAAAATGAGAAATATCAGGTTTCTTACTGGTGAATACTTCTTCGGGTGTCTTGAAGTCCAAATCTTGATGAAGGCATCGGTTTTGGAAATACACAGCAGCATTGGCAGCTTCTCCCCATAAGAACTTCAGAAGACCCTGATAATGAAGCATAGCTCAGGTGGCTTCAATGGTAGTATGATTCTTTGTTTTGGAAACACCATTTGTTTGAAGAGTATATGGAGTTGTAGTCTCCCTCTTAATGTTATCTTTTGTACAATAGTCTTTGAACTCATTTGACTCATATTCGGTCCCATTATCGGTCCTCAATATTTCGATCTTCTTCCCCATTTGATTCTTGACCAAGGAAATGAAGGAGCGGAACCACTTGAAGACTTCATATTTCTTCTTTAAGAAGTAGATCCATGTCTTGCGAGAGAATTCATCCACCAAAATAACACAATACAAATATCCACCCATATATGTCACAAGCAACATACCTGTTAGATCAAAATGTACCAAAGGCTTATGAATAGAATCAACAACAATCTTCTTAGCTTTTACTTCATCTTTCTTGTACTTGGCTTGTGCAACAGCAGATGCATTTGAGGGAGGCTTCGCTATTCTTCCTTTGACATAGTCCATGGCATCATTCTCTTCCAAAGTCAAATCCAAAGTCATCTTCCATGCATGATAGTCAAATGCGTCCTTAATCTTGTCCTCATATTTGAAGAAATATGTAGTTGTCATTGGGAATAGCTCCAAGTCCTAGTCTAATAGCTTCCCTCAGTGATTGCTTTGCTTCACTCTTGCTTGGGCTTTGTCTTCACCTAAGCTCTGATACCATGTTAATTTTAGATAACAATTTTATGTTCTATGTTTAAGCAGAATTTATTTCAATGATCCTTTAGCAGCGCAATGACAATTTCCAATTATATCCAATAGCAATCACATCAATTTATAAATATTAACAGTAAATTCAGATAGAACATAAAATCGTATGCAGAAGACAAGCCAAGAAAACATCACACAAAATGTGGTGGAGGCTAGGGACAAACCCCAATATGGGGAAGCCCTTTGATCACATCTTCTTATTATTCTTCAGTAGTTCAGTGGGGAGAGAGAGTACAAATATCATAAATACAAGCCCAAAAAGGATCTTCCAAATTAGCAGTCAATGCAACCCTAACCAGAAAGTCAATGGTGGTCAAAGATGCCCAAAAACATCCTCCGAGTAGCTCAGTCAATACTAGTCCAATTCATCCTTCCAGGAGAGTAAAAGTCAACCCAAAATAATTCAGTCAAAGGAGAGAGAAACATTGTTGTAATTTTTTGCGGTCAAATATGAAGTCAACATTGGTCAAAGTATCCAAAATCCCTTGTTTTCCATGCCAATAAATGCGGCCCAGGGAAATCGGAATTCCAACCCAAAAAAAAAAGTAAAAAATGGTCAAATCTCCCTTGGTCAACACTGGACTGAAAGATCTGAGTTGACTCAACTCCCAAATTTAACCAAGATCTTTTCCTTTCGTGATGTGATTAGAATTCCAATTAAAATAGCATAAAGGAACATAAATGCATGTTGTAAAGAAGAAGGAACATGACAATCATCGGTAACATAAAACTGAAGATTTTGCTAACAGAGTTCGTCTAGGAGGGACTACATCTCTGGACCCCGGTGTCAAGATGGTGTAGGTTGTTGCATTAAGTGTTTTAAAAAACAATGACGTACATAAGAGGTGCCATTGCTATCATACAAGAAAAATGCCCTCACACAGGAGTGGCTCCAAGAGATGTTCTGTGACAGGAACTCTCAGTCAAAAAGGACTCCTATCAGAGTGACACAAACTCATACATGATGAGAGTAAGCATCTTGCCAACATGGCATAAAAGGTATCTCAATGCAAACATACATGGCGACACATGAGTATCCCATCAACATAACAACAAAAGGATCTCAAATAAAACATGACGAATCATGACAACAAGTACATCCCACAAATGATTCCGCGTCACATCAAGCAGGAACCATGAGACAAGTAAGAAAATAAGATCCCACATCAACATCAAACATGGATCTCTGTAGCACAATGCATCTCATAGCAACAAGAAGTACATGAACACACTGCATATACCTCACATCCTAGGAACATCTGAAGAAAAGGATGTCAAATTGCTGAAGCTGGTCGTACCATCAATCTCACGACATCAAATCTCACGGAAATGACTTCTCTCACATGAATGCTGACACCTGCACTCCACTTAGAAAAGTGGTCGAAAAATGAAGTGATCAAATGGGAAATTTGAATGCACCATCAGATTTGTGGCATTGAATAATGCAAAATTGACTATCAAATTTCTGAATTATGAGAAAATGGCAATCTAGGGTTTAAGGAATCTTTTAGATTCCCCATAGATTCCCCCTAGATTCCTCAAAGATTCCCTCCTCAAGTCCTCTGTAAATCTAATGCTCAGATCAAAATTATGATTGCGCCATTAGGCTCGTGTCACTGAGAGGTGTAGGATCGACACAAAATTTGTCTAATTTGGACACTACAACAATTTCACCCTCTTAAGAATTTCGCCCAATCATGGTTTCCCCTGTGCTATTCCCAGGTTCATGGTTCCACCCTACAACAAAAATTAATTAAAAAAGTGCCTCAATCTACATGTGTGCTCCTCCGCTCCTCCATGCTCCTCGTGCAAATAAAAGTCGGGTTTTATAATAACATTTTAGGGTAGATATAACAACGATTCTGTTGTAGATGGATTCATGACAAGCTTGCATTATGAGGAGGGGGTCGGGTGGTCAAACCCCAAACCCTCCATATTAACCCCCAAAACTGTTTTAATAGACTGCATATATTTTTTTTGTTGGGGGTTAGGTCTGCATTGGGTGGCCCGCCCCATAACTTCCACAACAATTTGAATGGGCGTTGTTGGTGTATTAAATGGAGGGTGTGTTTTTTTATTGGTTGCACATTATATGAGGCCGCACAATGGGGGCCGGCCCACGTGGATCAGGCAGGTTCGATCCCGGCAGGCCTCACACTTTATACATGCATACGGTTAGGGGTTTGGGGGTGTGGGTCAGGTCCACCAAAGGTGGCCTGCCCATCCCATATAATATATATATGGTGTAATATATGGTTACGGTTTGGGGTGTGGGAGGGTTTGGCGGCGTAATGGCCGCCAACCCAAATTTAACATTAAGTTTTGGTTATGCGGTTGGGCCAACGGGCATCATGGCCTGTAGGCCTTTTAATAAATTTTGTTTCTTTGTAATGTAGTTTGGGGTGGCGGGGGTAGTGGCCCGCCACCTCATTCATAATTTTTTTTTTTGTTTTTATTGTTATAAACAAATTTTTAAAATTTGTCTAATATAGGGGATATTAGACAAATTAAAGATCCAACAAATTCTCCTGCTTTCGGGAGCTAGGTTTCATGCCTCGAGGTTGGTCAAATTATAGGACACTTCAACTTGGCCCAAAGTGCAACTTTGACCAAAACTTTGAGTGGCTCGTTCTCCCTCATATGAGCTTGGATTGACGAACCATTCGCATTGTTGTGATCTGGAAGACAAGATCTACGCTCTGCTCATAGTTTAAAAGCATTCTGATCACTTTGATTTTTGAGCTTCCATAAGCCCTCTTTGTCATGTGTGTCTCTAGAGCCACCTCGATCACTGAAGCTCTAAAATTTCGGCCTATTTTGACCTAGAAAAATTCAGCCTCCTGCCACATGTGTGAAGAAGAGAGAGGCTGCCTCCAAGTTGTACAAACCAAACAAGAGAAGAGAGAGATGATGTGATGTGTGATTATCTCCAAATGAGAGAAGGGTCATTCTTATTTATACAATTCGTTGAGGGTGGGGAGACCCATCCATTGGGCTTCATGAGCCTACATTTGACTAAGGCCAACTTTGACGATTTGTCCATAAGACGAATAAATTCATAATTCCATTTCTTCTTGTCAAAATGAGATGATATTTATATAAAAATTGGATGTCTCCGAAAGAGGGATCCAATGCAACAATCATCTCCATCATATGAGCTTTCCTAAGGTGGAAGTTGGCCCTAGTTGCCAATTTTAACAAGTAGCTTCTCTTGTCTATTAAACAAGTGAAATATTTTTTGCTTTCCTACTACCTGTCCATAAAAATTGAAAGGACTTTTTCCTGATTTTACTGAGAACCCCTTTGGTTGTGTAAGCAATCAAGGACCAGTAGACTGGAATACTCAAGGTTATTGCTTTCAATAAAATAAAATATCCTCCTTTGGAGAGGAACTGATTTGTCTAACAAGCTAGACATTCCTCTACATTTTTTAGAGCGGCAACTAGTCACAAACCAATAAGAATTGGGTTTCAAACAAAATTCCAGGTACTTGAATCCCTTGATGATTGGCTTGGTCTGGAAGGGGAGTTGAGAAACTTAGGGAAACAATTTGGGGCGAAATGTTTCTAATTGGCTATGTTTTGGACATTTTCTGAAATATATATATATATATATATATATATAAGAAACCCCTAGTAGCTTCTCTTGTCTATTAAACAAGTGAAATATTTTTTGCTTTCCTACTACCTGTCCATAAAAATTGAAAGGACTTCTTCCTGATTTTATTGAGAACCCCTTTGGTTGTGTAAGAAATCAAGGACCAGTAGACTGGAATACTCAAGGTTATTGCTTTCAATAAAATAAAATATCCTCCTTTGGAGAGGAACTGATTCGTCTAACAAGCTAGACATTCCTCTACATTTTTTAGAGCCGCAACTAATCACAAACCAATAAGAATTGGGTTTCAAACAAAATTCCAGGTACTTGAATCCCTTGATGATTGGCTTGGTCTGGAAGGGGAGTTGAGCAACTTAGGGAAACAATTTGGGGCGAAATGTTTCTAATTGGCTATGTTTTGGACATTTTCTGAAATATATATTATATAATCTATATATCTATATTATTATATATATTATAATTATAATATATATATATATATATATATAATATATATTACTATATAATATATTATATATATATATATATATATAAGATAAAAAAAAAATATTCACCCATTTGGTTAGAATTCACCCATTTTTTACATACATATCATTAAATGGATAATATTCTAAAAAAAATTACCAATTTTAACAATAAATTACATTTTTTTTTATTGATTATTCACCCACATTCTATATGTATGGATTTTCAAAGAAGAATAGTTTTCTATAATACTATACATGAGCATAATGTTTGAATCCTTCAAAAATACCTTGGTTGAGCTTGAATATAGATGACACGCTATTGATCGAGTCAGTTATGCAAATGCATGACTTGAGGTTGTTTATTATCATACATGTTGCTTTACTAAACAAAGCCATAGCATTTTGTATTGCTATAACATCTCTGTTTAAGCCATGGCCCAACAAGAAAACATTGTCCACAAATTGTAGAGTGAGGGATTTGTGACTTGAAACCTTGACTCTTAGATCTCTGTAAGCTTTTGCATGGGACAATAAAAAACTCAACCCTACATCAATGATGAGAAAGAGAAAAGATGACAAGGGGTAGCCTTGGCGAAGCCCCCTGGAACATCTGAATAACCTTGAAGGGGCTCCATTAATCAAAACTATGAAAGAAGCCAATTGAATACAACCCATGATTCAATTAATCACCTGATGATCTACTCCCATCTAAGCTAAGGCCAACCTAATAAAAGTCCAATTTTCCTTGTTATAAGCTTTAACAAATATATCTTCAGGGAAAAAGAGGGTGATGTATCCTTGACCATCGAATGTAGGGCTTCTTAAGATATCACAACTATACCACGGATTTGTATTTTTTGTAGGAACCCAAACTACTTCTATGAAATTATTCACTCAAGACTTTGTGACACATACTGGCTATGATTTTATAAATTTAATTTATATTACATTCCAGCATGAGATAGGCTAAAAATCCTTTAGAGAAATTACATCTTGCTTTTTGGAAATCAAGGTGATGAAGGTCGAGTTGAATTAGCCTCGAACTTTACTTGAAGCTCGAGATTCCTCAGCCACCCTCAAGAGAACTTCCTTGATTAGGTCATACAACCCATGCAGACTTCGACCGTGAGCCCATTCAGACCTAGTTTATTTCCTTTATTCAATAGAGAACCATATATATTTGAGCTCTTCCTCTTATACTTCTTTCCTAAGAGATGCATTCATTTCTTACGAAACTATTGTGGGGAAGAGGTTCACCACCTTGAGAATTTCTAGGACTGGGCATCTAGATAATTCTTGAAACAACCAGTGGAAGTAATTTATTCCTGCTTCGACCTTATGGTAAAAAATGGACATCATGTTCCCATTTGAATCCTTCAAATCCCATATTGTATTTAAATTCTTGTGGTGCTTTACATAATTGTGGAAGAATTATGTGTTGTTTTCCCCTTCTTTGATCTAGAGGGATTTTCTCTTTAGTCGCCACTCCACTTCTTCTTGAACTAGAACCTTGCTTTTTTCTCCTTCCAGAAATTTTAGCCTTTTGATTTCCTTAGAGGATAACACTTTTCATCCTTTGAGGAGGCTCTTGAGTTGTCCTTCAATCTATATAAGAGAAGCCTACTATCTATTTTAGAACTTTGAACCCCATCTTTAAACCACGTTCTCAGTTAAGGCCAAATTATCAACAAATTATTGCATATATAAAATTTCCCTATATTTTGTCAGCAGTATCCACATGTTTGCAATGCGGGCCCTGTAGTATTCCTCCTATAGCCAAGTAGGATCGAATTTAAAGGGGATTAACAACTAACTTTCTACTAGGATTATAGTTAGTAGAATTGGTTGATGATTTTAAATGCCTCTAAGTTCTCCCAAGGACTTCAGAAGGAAGGGCCTTCCTTTAGAGATTTTGACACTATAAAGTGATCCACCTTATTTGAAACTCCCTCCCCATCACTCTAATTGTCCCTCCATATTCGGATTAATTTGATTGGTTTTATATAAACCAAATTATGAGACTTGAAAGAATGGAGGAACAAATTGCCTAAATTATCCAAACGAGGATGATGACCCCATACCTCTCGAATTGAAAGGGTGATATTCAAATATCCTCCCAAAAGGAGGAGGGGGGTGTCCATGTGGTCTTGATGAAAAAAAATCTTCCAAGTACTACTTTCTCCCACTAATGGCACATAAACATTCAACATTATTTTTGTGGCCCTTAACTCCTTAACCTCGAAATCCACACTAATATTTGAGTTCCAAGAAGAAGAGGCCATGTCCTGAAGAGTTGGGCTCCAAGCTATTAGAAGACATCCCGAATGAAAATCATCGTTGCATGCTCTAAATACCATCCTTGTAACCAAGGCTCTAGAGTTGCTTTAACTCACTCCTCTAGCACCATCATCTCCTAAATGAGGAGGATGTTAAGGGGTAAGCCTTAGAAGATCCTTTTTTAGGGCCAAAAGCTTCCGACTTGATTGATTTCTACCTATGATTATAGCCCTTTCAGGGTTTCTAACTAAGATGCATTTTTTTCTAGGGCTCATGTGAAGAGTTGGATAGGGATTTTAGCCTCAACACCGGGAGAAGACATGGGAGGGGGCATAGGATGGGTAGGGCCCACCTCCGAGGAGACGGAAACTAGGCTACCAACCACTTATTCATTTGGAGAATAAACATTAAGAAAACAAGGACCTTTCTTAGGGGATGAGGTCTTTCTGCTTCTGGGGATGATGCATCGCAAAGAGGTTATTCCTCCACGGATCCCAAGACTGGGGTTACCATGGTTGTTGTGCTAGAGGGAGATTCTTTTGTCTGCTTCATCTCCTTTTTCATCCATGTTTTCCTTGTGTGCCCCACATCCTTCTTAGGATAGGCAGCCAATAGGTGACCCACCTCGTGGCATTTAAAACATCAGAAATGTATCACTAGTAATCAAGCTTTTTCACCCACATTCTTCCACAATTTTCTAGTATTAATTCAACGAGAAACCAATCCCTAGTGTCCACCTTAACCTACAATCATGCCCATCTAAGGTTCATATTAGATTCCTAGTCTCTTTCTATTCTTGTGAATTTTCCAATTTTGTTCCCTATTGCCTGCATGGTGGATTCCACCCCAAATTTGATTGGAATGCCCAGTAGAATTGTTCATGCCTTCTTTCAGTTGTGATCCTCCTACTATACATCAAATTTTATCGACCAATGTTAGAGTATTGAGCCTGAGAGACCCCACAACCACTGCTTCTCTAGAATTTTCTCCACATCAGATTTCGAGTTTATTAAGAAACATAACCATCCATGTACTAGTAGATAAAATGAGGGGCTATAACTCAGCGTGAAATCCCAATTCTCCTTTATCCACTTCTTAGTTACTGCAATGGACGACGACTTACCATAGAAGCTACCTACTACAATGTTTTGCAGGAAGAATGGCACCTGATCCAATTCTATTATGTCGCCTACAACCAATTTTTCTACTTGATTTTTTCGGCAAATACCTTTGGGGCCACGACTTTTACAATTCCCTGCAAAGAGAAGGAGGGAGGTGCATCAAGAACTTAATTGGATTTTTCTGCCATCAAATTACTTTAGGAGAATTCATTGCCAGATGTTTGTTTTTCAGGGCATTTGAATGGCCAATCCTCCATCTAAGTACCTGTTGTCGCCATCAACATTTTTGAGTACTTTTGAAAACATCAGAGGGGATTCACCATATTTTCCCCGTGTCAAGGCTTAGTTCGTAATCCACTTTATATCCTTTCAGCCCGTCTTCCATCTGGTTCATAATGTACTAAGTTTGGTTCCATTTACTCTGCCAATTTTGAAAATTTCCCAAAACGTTGACAAACACGTGTCACTAATAAAACTATTAAAATGGAAAAAACTACCAGAAAACACCAACTTTAATGCAAGATAGATAGGATATCTGTCAAAGGAAAGAGATGTCGATTCAATCCTATAACATGGTCGACATCGAAAATCTCAAGTATCAAGCCCAACAATTAATATATGTGTGTGAGAGAGATTGTCATCGAATTTTATAACTTTCTTTTTATTTTCAAATTATATAAACCCATAAACATAATACAAATTTAAATAATTTAAAATACTAAAATTTAAATAATTGATAACATCTTCGTTTTTTTTATTAGAATAACTGAATTCTCAAAAAAAATCTAGTTGCGAAATATTATATAATATATATTATATATATATATATATATATATATATATATATATTATATATATATAATATAATATATTCCTACACATCTAATTATTACCTACCCAAAATATATAATTTGAAATAATTTATAATACAAGATCTAATTTAATTTTATTAATTTTTTTTAGTTTAAAATCTTAAAGAGTGTTAATTTTCAATTATATTTTTTTATCTTTATTTTTATTTTTTTAATTGAAAAAGGTGGGATAATATATATTTGTGTTTTTTTTAATCATTAAATAAATAATATATAAAGAAGATGGTTTTATTATTTTTTAACTAAAATAAATAATATTAATAATTAATTTTATTTAATTAAAAATTAATCTAACATACTCCACGATTCAAAATGGAAACCTATGGCCTTGGTAACCACCCAATATGACGATCTGTGGCAAAGTGATAATAATACTATATAAATGATCCCTAAAAGTGAAAAATAAATTATTTTTATATAAAAACACATGTTTTAAAATAGTGTATTTTACTCTCACAAGTGAGATTCAATGAAGTGTTCAGCACGGAAGTTGTACAATAGTTATGTGACCACCATACATATGAATGGAATTTAAATGATGTGAGATTATAATATAAGTTTAGCGAAATTCATAAAAGTATACACTTATTCTTTCCAAGTTTCTTTACATTTTTTGTACTGTTTTGTTTCACATCGAAGTTGATGCGATTTGGTTCTTAATTAAACAATAAGAACTTTTTCCCTCCACAAATGCTAGTTCTAATGTACTATTTTTGTTGGAAATCACACATAGGGTTGAATTCCTCAATGTAGTACTTCTTCTTTCTACCCTACTCTTTTCCCCATATCCATTTGCGAAACTTATCCATAACAAAATTCTTTAGCTCCTTACTATTTGTTGGGCAAACATTGAGGTACATATTCCATTTTTGCATCCATGTGTAGTTTTGTCTCATCCATGTTTTCTTTCTTTCACTGATGCCTTCATTGAAGATAATATTAGACCATCTACCTAGTCCCATTTGCTCAATTCCTTTTAGATATCTTATGAGTCGCACCATATCAATTGCTTCAATGGGAGTTGCTCCTGTTTCACTCAACATTATCTCATAAGATACCGAAATTTTATTTTCAACTTGCTCATGATCAACCATTTTTGGATTTTCTCAATTTGTTTAAATTTTGAGATGGGGTGTTGCTAGCCCACAATTCACACCCATATAGCATCACTGGACAAACTAGGAGTCTAAAAAGTACTTTAATCATTTTCCAATCCCATAACTCTGCCTCTCTACATCTGTTTTGAAGAGCATATAATGTTTTCCACCCTCCTAAAATTCTCTTCTTTCTGTAGTCCTCCCAATTAAGTTTGTTTTTGAAATCAATCCCGAGGTACTTGTACTCCTTTACTTCTTTAAAAATATTGCGTTCAAAGAATAACGTATGCTAGTTTTGCTTCCTTTTATTAGAGAAATCATTATTTTGGTCTTGCTAGTATTGCATAGTATTGAATTGCATCTCCACTACTCTACAAAAATGCTCAAGGGCATATAGGTGCATCTGCAATCCATGGGTCGATTTAGAAATTGATATAAGATCATGAGCATATAAAAGAAGCTTTATCACAAACTCCCCCAACCAAAGAACATATGAAGATGGTGAGAGTTTCCAAGGACAAGCAAGTTTAAGCACAAATAAAAATATGTTTCGATAATGAGAATCATTATTTATTTATTTTCGGATAGAAATAACATGTTTTTATTAATTTTGTGTCCGATCACAACAAAGAAATCGGGATATTTACATATTCTTCAAGTATACATCTTTAGGAAACATAGGAGGAAGTAGTTCCAAATTCCCTTTCAGAGTGTTATTACATGCTTTCTGAAAACCAAAAATAAGGAAACTACTAATATAGATTCTACAATATTGGCCATTTAACAACTAAGGCAACTACTACTATAGATTATATAATATGAGTCATTCAACAAATTTCATTTGCAAGGGATTGTCATATCTTACTATGGGGTTCAATGAACATTTTGTTCATGGGATTGCCTGGGGCACTGTTGGTAGTACTTTTGTTGTCCTCATTGCTTCTTTAAGCCTAGAGACCTGTCATTTGTCGATGCACCCGATCTATCTCGTCATCCAATTGGTGGATTCTATATTGCTACCTTTGCACTTGCTATGACCAGGAAATGATTTGATGTCGAAGGTTCATGATTTGAGTTGGCCTGCTTTGACAACTCGATATATCTTGATCCTTTGTTGGTGAGAGATCTTGATCTGCGTGTCCATGAGCTGGTCAGTTATGGCACGTTCCATGTAATCCAAGTTGAGCTATGTTGGTGTGAGTTGTTTTGCAATGTAAGATGTGTCCAACAATGGTGGAGAGTATAGTCGAAGGCACTCTACATTGAACACTGGGTGTAGACCAAGCAATGGTGGGATGATGAGATCGAAGTCATTATCCCCTACAACCTTGGTGATGGTGTATGGCCCATATCAGAGAGGGCGAAACTTATGGTGGAGTCCAGTGAGCTGCTCCTTCTGCAAATGTAGCCAAAATTTGTCGCCCAGCTAGAATTTGTGCGACACTCGATGTTGATCATGGCACTGCTTGTACTTAGCATTAGCTTTGTCCAGTATATCATTGACCTATTGGCAATGTGTTGAATGTTTTCAATGAATTTCTTAGCCCTGTCAGTTTCGGATTGGACATGAGCTGAATCGGCCTGAGTAGCTGCAAATGGTATAGCCACATCAATGGGACATAATGGCTGAAATCCCAGCCCTAACAGAAAGGGGATATGGCTCATTGAGCTATAGAGAGATTTCTTGTAGTTGTTCTAGACATAGGGGAGTCTTTCATCCCATGTGCGTGGATTCTTAGAGTTGTAAATGCGTAGAATGTGTATGATCATCCTGTCGACAACCTCTATTTGGCCATTAGTTTGGGGGTGGAACATCATGGAATTAGTAAGTTCGGTATCCAGCATCGACCAGAGACTTGACTAAAATGAACTTAGGAATCTGTTGTTCCGATTTGAGATAATGGGTTGTGGGATCCCACATTGTACCCACATCCACTCAAAGAAGAGATTAGTAGTGGCCTCTAATGTGATACTCTTTTTGCAGGCTGCCATGATGGCCATATTATAAATTTGTCGACAACCATGAAAACACAGTCATTTCCATGCTTAGTAGAAGGAAAGCCCAACATGTAATCCATGGATATAGATTACGAAGGTCGACTAGGAGTAGGTAGAGGAGTATATATGCCTTGCTTCTTGATGGTGGTTTGGCAATGAAGTAGACGGCACAGGATCTAATGTACTTCGCAACATCCTGATGAAGTTTTAGCCAATAAAAATACTTCTATAGCACCACCACTATTTTTTCTACTCCGAAATTTCCAGCAACCCGACTATAGTGTGCCTCCCAAATCATCTTGGTATGCTCGCTTGAAGGAACACAAATGTGTCCTAAGTGGCATAACAGTGCATCCTAGAGGTGAAAATTTGGAATTTGTTTCCCTTCCAGGAGTGTATAGTATGTTCTGCTGAATTCTGGACCGCTCTGGTAAAGATGCGGCCATCCTGAAGTCTCATTCCCATAGGAGTCGAGCACAATGATCAACGCCATGACTTGTGGTCGATTGAGGTAGTATACAACATTATCGGTGCTACCCTTCTTATACTTAATGTTCAAGTGGAACCGTTGTAGGTAGGTGGACCATTTCTTATGGTGGTCATTCTTCAACTTCCCTTGTGTCTGTATGAACTACAGGGGTCGGTGGTCTGTGTGGATAACTGTTTCCTTCCCCATAGTGTAATACTTCCATTGACGGCAAGCCTGCACAATGGAATACATTTCTTTTTCATAAGTGGGATACTTTCAGATTGTGTCTGAAAGTGTCTCACTGTGGTAAGCCATTGGATGCCCCTACTGAGTAAGAACTGAACCAATAACATAGTCGGAGGCATCTTTCTCAATCTCAAATGGTTGTTGCAAGTCTGGTAATGTGAGCATTATTGTAGACCCGAGGCGATGCTTCAACTAAGAAAATGCCTTGTGTTGGGTTTCAGACCAAAAAAAAAATTCTTTCGCTCTGCCCTAAGTGACTTGACTTAAAGGCCAAGTGATATGAGAGAACCCCCAACATGAACCTGCCGTAGAAATTGGCAAGACCCAGAAAGATACATAGATCTGTTAGAGTGGTTGGGGCTGGCCAAAATTAAATGACTTGTATCTTGGTTGGGTCCACATGCACACCCTGCTCATTAATGATGTACCCCGGATATTGAACCTGGGTCATGTCAAAAGTGAATTTCTCAAAATTGGCACACAACTTGTGTTGTTGCAGGGTTTGAAGGACCTATCGAATATGGTGGAGGTGCTCTTCCCAAATCTGGATGAAGATCAAGATGTCATCTAAATACACGACCATGAATGCATCGGTGAAGGGTCGCAAGATGTTGTCCATCAATCTCATGAAGGTTGCGGGGGAATTCGTCAACCCAAAAGGCATGACCAACCATTCGAAAAGACCCTCCTTGGATTTGAAGGCAGTCTTCCACACATCAGAGGGTTTGATAGGCACCTGGTGATAACCAGACTTCAAGTCAATCTTGCTGAAATATTTCCCCCCTTGAGCTGGTCCATAAGGTCATCAATCCATGGAAATCTGTACCTATTCTAGAAAGTGATCATGCTCAGCACCTGATATTCAATATAGAGTCTCCAAGTCCCACCCTTCTTCTGTACCAATATAATCAATCTCCCACAGAGTGATGAGCTTGGTCTCATTTGCCCTTTCTGCAACAACTCCTGAATCTGCCTCTTGATCTCATCGTTCTCCATAACAGAGCGTCGATAGATCATTCCATTGGGTAGTGGTGTGTCAGGGGTAAGATCAATGGAGTGCTTGACCTAACAGTGTAGAGGCACCCGTGTAGGTGAGGTGAAAATGTCCTTGTACTCCTCCACGACCTTGTCCATTTGTTTTTGTTGTGCGAAGAAGCCTTGTCTGGTAGTTGTGGCCACAATCTTCTTCTTGTCCTGAGGGTGAATCATAAGGAAAACAAATTTCCTACCCTAGGAAATGATCTTATTGCATTGATTTATAGTGATCAAAGATATGGCGGTAGGCGGGGCTACCTCTGATATCCTGTACAACTTATTTCCCAGAGTAATAATCACATAGCAAGGTATAAACTCATATATAACATGGTGTTTCCACAAGTATGTTTGTCCTAATAATACATCACAGACTTCAAGAAGAGAAACATCACACCACACCTCATCCGTGAAGGGCTTGATGTTGTAGGAAAGGAGGCACTGTTGGTTGACACAAAGATCTCGTCTTTGGTGAAGCCACCTGATGGTGTATGGTTGTGGATGTGTTATCGTCGGTAGGCTTGGACGCTTCACAACCTCTGCTGAAATGAGGTTCTTTTGGCTCATGTTGTCGACAATGAACTACAACGAAGAACCCTTCACCCACATCTATGAGTGGAAGAGGCATTCCCCCTCCTATGGATCTTCAAGCTCATGCTTCTGGATCTTGGTGGTGGCCAAAGTGGCATTGGGCTCCACGTCAATTATCTTCTTCCCTTTGTCATCCCCTTGTCACGTTCTGACTTAGAGTTGGAACATGCATCTAAATCGGAAGCCTTCAGCTCAGCCATGAGTGACTGCTTGGCCCATCATTCAATTGTGTTGTGGGTGGAACTCTTATGGAACTCACACCATTTTCTTGTGTCCTTCTTTGTCTTCGTGGTGTTTCTCTTGTCCTGTGGCTTCGGAGGATTTTCCTAGGTCACCCCACCTTGGCTTTGGACTTTTCTCTGTGGTTTGGTGGCACCTTATCCTTGCTTCATATTCATAGATCCAAAGTATCACTTCTTCTGTTTAAACTTTTTCTTAATCTTGACAATGTATCGTATGTCATGTTGAGCAGGGAGATGTCCAGGAACTCCATCTCATCCTAGATGTACTTGTGTAGACAGTCGCAGTACTTAAGTACCAAATTCCACTCAGAATATTTGATACCCAAGGGTATGGAAAACATTTGTGAACTCTAACACATCTTGGTCCCTTCCCTACCATAGCTTGGTCCACTTTATGTATTTATCTTCATAGCTCTCGACATGGTAATATTGTTCCTTGATGGTGTCTCGAAAAAAATCCCAAGTGGGCGCAACGGAAAATAGTCAAGATTCCCTCTCGTCCCTTTGTTCACAATAGTTTTCCCATTAGTCCTTGACTTGTGGGATGACTTTGGGAAGTGCAAAAGTAATATTTCCCTGATTGGAAAAGTCACGAACTGGAAAATATCCTTCCAACATATTCAACCATTTATCTATGGTGTCTGCATCTATCTAGCCCTCAAATATGGGAATATCAAAGTTGATGTGTACCTTAAAAGGAGTGGCGCCTCAAAAGTGGTTACTGGATGAATATGCATCACATGTCGGTAACCGTCGGAGGATCTGGGCAAAGCTATCCATCATCACGTTCATTTGTTGTTCGAGAGCTTACTCAAGCAATATTTTGAAAGGATATCCTGCCCCCTCATCTTTCTTTTTTTCCACCATGGGAGGTCGTCAGGGTTTGTGAGCCTGGTATTGTAAAGGTTAAATCTATTCCAGCCCTAAATCCTTATACACTGACCTCGTTGGGGACATGCCAATAAAACCAGAGAGAGAAGACCACTCTGATATCACTGATCTAAACTTAAACAAGAATGCAACAAATTACAGATATAACCATGAATATATAAATGTAACAGAAATAACACTTCATTTCATTAATATCAAAATACTGAAATACGCTTACAAATGGAAAAAAACTAGCTCGGGTGATGGTAGATTATCTCTAAGAATAGATGTGGCAGCTACATGCCTCTAAAATATGTTACAATGAGGCTCAAGGGCCTATTTATTATTGAACAACAAGGGAAAACCCTAAAAAACCAAAACCATAACCCCAGGAGATGTAACGCCAAGACTTTGTGGGCCTTGTTTGGGTTAGTTGGGCAACCAACTTCCGAGGTGGTAACTTGGTCATATTATCTTCGTTTTGTGTGTGCTATACCTTGTTCGAAAGGTCTCTCCGAGTACTACAGGATTTGTAGCAAACCCTTGCCTATGGCTATGGGCCTACTGCAGACCTCAAAAAATTGTCGTTTAGGGTGTCAAAACTGCTCTGGAAGTTCAGGACCTGAAAAAAAATGCTAAAAATAGTAAATGATAAAATAAACAAGGAAACAAAGGAAATCGACTGGAGGTCTAGGCGGAATAGGCGGGTGGCCTCCAATATCCACCTTAATCACTCCTAGCACCCCTGAGAATCATCTTACTTAATTATGGGGAATATTTTAATCTTCAAGTTAAAAAACCATATTATTATTAAGTTGGATTTCATGTTGCAAAGTTTGTCTTAGTTTTTTATACTAAGCTAATAATAATAATTTGAAATAAGATTTGTTTGAAAAAAGTTAATTAAGTTTAATTATAGTGATGGGAAAGAATTTGTTATTTTTTTATTTAGATTTAATTTTTGCAAATTAAATATTAAATTTCTAATCAATATATTATTATAATGGCGTTGAGTTTTGTGGAATTTGATTTAACTTCTATATTGTCCTTGACATGAGCAGAAGAACCCAATAGGTTTCCTCAATATATGTGTTTTCTGAAGAAAAAAAATGTTAGGATGTGCCATTTCTAATGGTAATTTATGCAATGTAATGTTTGATGTAAGTCTTAATGGAACCTTGAGGAGTTTATTGATCCATAGTGATGCATAGTGGTACGCTTATATGGCCCTCATGGGACTATTTTCAAAATTTACATGTTAGCTCATAGAATTTATTATTTTTTAATTAATTCAAGGACATTAGATGTGTATAAATAGTGGGGTCATGACATTTTCCTTATTAAACAACACACCACAAAACAATATAAAGATATGAATTAATATGAGATACTTTCATGGATATGATTTATAAGTGCTATTTTGGATCTTACTGAGAAATCTTAATGATAAATCTTAGAACATGGACTTTGTCATGAGATTTTGTGTAAGGTTTGATTTCATTTACTTCTTGAATGCATTTTTTTAAAATATTGTGATGCTAATGAAGTGAAGACATGATTATGAAGATCCTTTGTGCATAATTTATAATACATTATAGTAATGTTAGGTATTTTCAATCCTTGTGATTTCCTAATCATGATTGTTAAAGTTTTTTTTAGAAACTCATTAGAGTAAGAAGGCTTGCAAGTTCTTTTAAAGAAGATTTTATCTTAGGGAATGTGAATTCTTTTGTGTGAAGTTTTTTATCCAAATTTATTAATGAAATTAAATGAAATACATATTTAAACTTAAAACAAAGAGATACTGTGAAATTTAATTTCAATATATAAATGGAAAATGTTGAAGTTATATACATGCAAAATAAATGTAAACTAGCTCAAACGATGGTAGATTATCTCTAAGAAGAGATGTGATGTCTACATGCCTTCCTGAACTATGTTACAATGAGGATATAAGGATTTTTTATTATTAAGAAGAAATGAGAACCCCAAGAAATCCAAAAACATAACACTGGGAGATGAAGCATCAAATGTTTATGGGACCCGATGTCGTAAGTTAGAATGTCAACTTCCTAGGGTCGTAAATTTGGCATACGACCTTTGTTTGGAACGCATGATAGATCATTGGAAATATCTATCCAAGGAGTAAATTTTCCAACTGTCGTCAATTCAATGATTTTATTTGTCTCATTTCCCCAAAACAATGTTGTTTATGGCCTCAAAACGACACTAGGAGTTCAATACCTAAAAACTACCAAAAACAGAAAAATGTCGAAATAAGAAAATTATGTGATGAGCCAGTGAAATAGATGGATTCCCACTAATATCCACCTAGATCAATCCTCCTCCCTTATGAATCAATCGTATCCATTTTGTTGAGTGCTTCCATGAGATGGGGAAACTTCAGCTGAACTTGGCCCTTGGTGAGCCACTTGCCTTGGTGTGGAAATTGGCCTGCTTTGACGACCCGATATAACTGGACCCTCTATCGGTGAGTGCTCTTAATATATGTTTCCATGACATAATTAGTTGTGACATGTTCAAGGAAATCTTGTTTGAGCTCTATTTGTTTTAGCTTCTATACGATTTCTGATGTGTGCAACAATGGTGGAAAGTATGGTCGAAGGCGATCCACATTGAACATTGGGTGTAGGACAAGAAATAGGGGATACTTATCTCAAAAGTGTTTTCACCAATAGCCTTAGCAATGGTGTAAGGTCCATAATTTAGTGTTTGAAGCTCTTGTTGGGCCCTTACAAGGCAATCCTTCTACAATTGCAATCTGACATTTTCTTTGACTTGAAACTTGTGTGGTAGCCTGTGCTAATCATGGCATGGTTTATACTTAGTATTGGATTTATGAAAGATACCATGGACCTGTTGGTGGATGTGCTAAATCCATTCAATAAACTTGGTAGATTTGTCATATTTTGATTGAACATGTGCATATACTTCCTGTGTAGTGGCAAGGGGTAGTGTGACATTAATGGGACCTAATGGTTGAAATTTCAGGCCTAGTTGAAAGGGGCTATGGCCATTTGAGATATAGAGAGCTATTTTTTAGTTTTGTTGAACATAGATGTGTTTGGTCAATTTATTATTTCCTAAATTGCTACTTAAAATTCCAATCTGGGAGTCGTACACTGATGAAGTGAAGTGCACTGTATGTGCAAGATAACCTTTTCCTTAGTCTTTTGTCGTTTTTGAGTTTTTAGTTTGTTTTTGGGCTTATCTTCTATGGATTCCCTAGTGTGAGATGGAAAAATTGAAAATGAAGTGTGAATGGTAATGGTGATTTCTACAACGATTTTCCAAAAAGAAAGTTTCCAAACTGACTGTAATGAAATCAATTCTCGAAAAGAAGTAAATGCACCAAAACAATGAACCAGTGACAATGGCCCAGTGTCCTTACTGCTGCATGAAAAAGAAAATAGAATATGAACTTAAAGCAACTCAAAGACTGAAAGCAAAGCAAACTAAATCACACTACTTCAACCCATACTCTGACCCTTCACCTTTCGACTCAGTCTGGCTATAGGAAAAATTTTGAAACAGAGAAACATTTTGCTTGAAATAAGTTTGCATGCCCCCAACATAATGATTGTTATGCAACCATCTCACAGAAAAGATAGATCAACGAGTTAAAAATTATCCTCTTCAAGGGGGAAACCTCATTGACATTACATAAATGAACAATTCTTGGATGATACAAATTCTTGGATGATACAGGAGTCTAAGGGGTCACAATATAATACGAGCCTATCACAACAATAATAATGTAAGGGTGCAACAATAACAATAGTGTGCTTCTATGGGGCACAATAATAACAATATGGGGACTACATGGGCACAACAATAATAATAAGGGGGTTGCACTAATAATAAAAATAAGGGGATACACTAGTAGTATAAGGACCTAACATGCCACTAGATGCTTTTGTATAAAATTCTCATCCTCCCATGTGGAATCCTCAGCGGGTAAGTTCTTCCACTTGATGAGATACTCTGAAATTGATCAATTTCATAGCTGTCAGGTTCTTATTTCCATGATTTTTTTAGGTTCCAATACAATTTTTCCCTCCTCGTCAAGTTCTGGCAATATTGTTTGAATTGGGAGCTTGTCACCTATAACCTTCTTTAAGCAAGAAATATGGAAAACTAAGTGCACTTGGGAAGCTGCAAGAAGATCGAATTTGTATGCCATAGTACCAATATTTTGCAACACCTTGTAGGGACCATAGTACTTTGGTGATAATTTATTATCCTTCTTAGCTTGCTTGAGGGATATTTGTTTATATGGTTTTAGTCATAGAAATACCCAACCTACATCAAAACTTATTTTGTTGTGATGTTGATCTGCCTATTGTTTCATTCTATTTTATGCCAAAGTGAGGTTATCCTTTAAGAGTTGGAGAAATTGTTGTTGATTCTTGATGTGATCTTCCACTGCTTGAACCTTGGAATTTTCTCTGAAAGATCATGTGATGGACGATGGATGATATCCATATAGTGCCATAAATGGGGTCATTTTTGCTGAAGTATGGAAGGAATTGTTATACCACCATTTAGCCAGAGGCAACCACATGACCCATTGTGCTTGTTTATCAGATACAAAGAAACTAAGATATCCTTCTAGAACTTTTGTTCACTATCTTAGTTTTCCCATCATATTGAGGATGATAAGATGAGCAATGAGATAACTGAGTACCCAGACAGGAAAATAATATCATCCAAATATTTCTAGTGAAAATGGGATCTCTGTCACTTACAATTATCTTTGGGTTTCCATGTATATTTCCATAAATGAAACAGAAATTGTATTGGCTTTAAATGGATGAGATAATGCACAAAAATGTGCATACTTGGTAAGTCTAGCAACTACCACCATGATGACACTCTTTGCTTCAAACTTCGGTAAAATTGTGAGAAAATCCATTGAAACCTCCTCCCAATGTTGACTTGGAATGGATAAAGGTTGTAACAAACTCAGGGTCTTGATTGTCTCAACTTTATTTTGTTGGAAAACCAAACATTCTACCACAAACTTTTGAATATCAGATTTAAGGCCCTCCCAAAAATATTCCTTCTTTACCCTGTGGTAAATTTTTAAAAATATTGAGTGTCCTCCTAAGGGAGAGGTGTGCAATTCCAAAAGAATATTTTGTTTAAGTTTGAAATTCTTACAAAGATATAAGAAATCTTTGTACCATAACGAATCAATTTCGAGCTAAATGTATGAGATGTACTGGGATCTTGTTGCAACTTTTGAATGGGCGTCCACACTTCTTCATCATTTTTCCATTCATTCCTTGCTTCTTTTATCCAATCTGGTTTGATAATATAAATAGCATAAAGAAATCCTTCCACATCATCATCCTTTCTTGAGAGTGAATCTAGAACAACATTTTACTTCCCTTTTTTGTAAATTATTTCAAAGTCATAACCCAACATCTTTATGACTCATTTTTTCTAAGTGGGGTTACGGGTACCCCTCAAACCCCCTGTTAACTATGTGGAAAGAATATAACACAACCCAACAGACTCCTCTTCTTCAAATTTCTAGGAGTCGATAAGCTAAATTGTTCAAAATAGTGTGTCATTTAACGGACCATCTTGACTTGAGTCATTAACCGAATCAGTTGTTGATTCCTCAAAATCCGTTATGAATCGTGAAAGCATAACTATTGGTACCTTATTGCCTTCTTTATTTTCTTCCTCATCTTGTACTTGTTCATCCTGTACCTGTTTTCCTTTCCAACTCTTCTTATTCTCGTCATCAAGATTTTCATTCATGGTTGATTCCATATTGTATCTGTAGTTACGAGCTATGTTTCCATAGATATCACATTTGTAACATTCGATGTTATTCATAGAAGATTTTGTTTGGTGTTTATCTCGTGATCCTGCAAATTTGCTTCTAGGGTTTTGTCAATAATAGTTGTACCTGTCTGGAACTTCACAATCCCTAGCCATATGTCCAAAATTGCTACATTTGTAACATTCGACATAATCTCTCAAATGATCAAATTTGTTGATATTACGTTGAGTTCTCAAACATGCATTTCTGAAGGATCTCCTGGGATTATATTCATTCCAAACATACATGCGACATTTGGTAGCTCTACGTCTAAACCTTCCAAATGAATAACAATGACCATAAAAGATAGGTTGGTACCTGGGAGAAAATCTTCTTTGAGGAATTGTCTTCTAAGGTTCTCCCTGCGAGTCTTGATCTCTTGATCTAGCCGGGGGATCTACCCTTTTTGCATATCCATCTTCTTTAGTTGTCATAGAAGGACTTGACTCTTTTTCATATTTTTCTTTGTAACCAAGACCAATCTTGTCACTATATGATTGCTGGTCACTGATGAATTCGTCCAAAGCCTTTGAACTACTGGCATCGTCTTGAAGAGTTTTTCCACTTTTAACTTCCTTTCGTAGAGAAACTATTTCATCTTCTAATGCTTCTCTCTCCTTGTTGTTTTCCTTTAGTTATTTCCTAAGTGATTCTTCATTTCGTTTGTATTCTTCAACCTTGGTTTAAAGATTGAGGACTTAATCTCTTTTTGTCTTCAAATCTTCTTCAAGAGTGTTGACATGCTTCTTCTCAATTTTTAGCTCTTTGATAACCCTCATCACTTCGTTTTGAAATTCAACCTCAGTCATTTTCTTCTTTGTCTCCTTCTTTGCCATTTTCCTCTTTGTTATTGTGCTTGGACATAGACAATAATATTCCATTGAATTTTTCTTCATTATCACTGTCTTCTTCGGATGAGGAAATATCTTCTTTGGTGAAGAAACTTTTCTTAAATCATTTCTTCTTTCCTTGCTTGTTGAACTTCCTAGGACCTTTCTTTCCATTCATAACAGCCTCATTTTCGTGAGGACATTTGGCTCCAAAATGCCTAACCTCACCACAATCAAAACATATTAATGGAATTTTACCATAGAATTTTCTCGTACATGTTCTCATTTTCCACGTGAATACATGAATCCTTTATCTGAGAGTTCTTCTTCCTCTTCTTCCTTTTCTTTATCCTTACAACTACAAGTTTTTTCTTTCTGAGTCTGCTTGTCCTTACTATTTTTCTTGGATGCAGCAAATGTTTTTTCTAAGTGAGATGCGCCATCCTCTTCTTCAATCTTCATTTCATATGCCGTAAGAATTCCATGCAATTCATCTATGCTGAGAATGGTCAGATTCGATCTATCTTCCGAGGCAGATATACCTTAGGGTTAAACCCTTCTAGCAAAGTTCTGAGGATCTTCCGAACAATAATTTTTGTTTCAACAAGTTCTCCCAAACCTTTCAATGTATTTTTTGTTTCATCAACACGCTGAAAGTATGCAGCAATATCTTCATCTTATGTTATGAAACTAGCTCACAAAAAGGTAGATAAGATAGATCAATGCCATAGAAATAAGCCTCTTCAAGGGGACAACCTCCTTTACATTACACAAATGAACAATTCTTGGATTATACAAATGATAAGACCTCCTTTCTATATATAGGATTCTAAGGGGTCATAATATAATCAAGGCCGACATAGCAATAATAATGTAAGGGCACAATAATAACAATAGTGGGCTTCTTTCGGGCATAATAATAGCAATATGGGGACTACATGGGAACAACAATCTAACAAGGGGGTTGTAGTAATAACAATAAGGGGTTACACTAGTAGTATAGGGACCTAACATGCGCCTCTCCTTCAAAAAGTGTTGTCCTCAACGCTTGAGTAGTTATTGATGATTCTGTATAAAATTCTTGTCCTTCCATGTGGAATCTTCAGTAGGTAAGTTCTTCCACTTGATGAGATACTCTAAAATTGATTGATTTCTTAGCTGTCAAATTCTTGTTTTTGTGACTGCTCTAGGTTCCAATATGAATTTTCCTTCCTCGTTAAGTTCTGGAAATATTGTTTGAACTAGGATCTTCTGCAACTTTTGAATGAGTGGCCACACTTCCTCATCCTTCTTCCATTCACCCCTTGCTTCGTTTATCCAATCTGGTTGGATAATAGAAATAGCACAAAATAATGCTTCCACATCCTCATCCTTTCTTGAGAGTGCATCTACAACAACATTTTTCTTGCCTTTTTTGTAGATGATTTCAAAGTCATAACCCAACATATTTTTGACCCATTTTTTCTGTTTTTCTAAAGATAATCTTTGTTCTAAAAAATATTTAAGACTATCATGATCCATTTTTACCTTAAAGTGTTCCCATTAGGTAAGGTTGCCATTTCTTAAGTGCATGTAGTATTGCCAACATTTCATTCTCATAAATAGCATTCTTGAGATGTAGCCGTAAACATACCCAATCACCTACATCAAACCTTCTTTCACTGCGATGTTTATCTTTCTATTGTTTCATTCAATTTTGCACCAAAGTGGTGTTATCCTTTAAAAGTTGGAGAACTTGTTTTTTATGCTCGATGTGATCTTTCATTGCTTGAATCTTTTTCTTCTTGACATGTCCTTCTATATTAAGAGTTTTAGGAGTGGTAATTTCTTCCAATGCATTACAAGAAATGGATGGATTAATTTCTTGATGCTCAATATGAGCTTTCGCTTCTTGAACATTTTTCTTCTTGATATGTCCTTCTATATTTATAGTTTGAGGAGTGGTAATTCTAGCCAATGCATTACAAGATATGTCAGATTCAATTCTTCTTTCTTGATGTAATCTTTCACTTCTTGAACCTTTTTCTTCTTGATATGTCCTTCTATCTTGAGAGTTTGAGGAGTGTTAATTCTTGCCAATGCTTTAAAATATATGGTCAGACTCATTTCTTCTTTTTCTAGGGTTGGTTCCTGGTGTATATCCTCTTCTTTTGATGTTTCTTGATACTTTTCTTCCTCCTCTTCAGAATCAACGAAAAATAATTTCTTCTCAACACACTTATGACCTTTAATGTATTTGTTATCACAATTATAACTCTTTTTTCTTTAAATTGTTGTGGTGTCAACCTTGTAGGTTGTGGAAGGCTAGGAGAAACAACACTTCCATATTTATAGTTGTGAGGGGTAGAATTCCTTGTTGCCATAATTTTGCTTTCCACATTTCTTTCCAACCTGAATGCCTTCTCCAATGAATCAGGTTCTCAAAGACGAACCTTATGTTGAATGTTATCCTTTAAAGCCCCTATGGGGACATCAATCCTATGCTTCTCTAGAATATCATTTTGCCTTATATTCAATATTTGAAAGTCCTCAATGTGTTTTTCCATTGAACACTTTTGTTTGAGATTTATCAATTGGCTAAAGAAGATGTTTCTCTTTGTATCCTCATAATGTGCTATCATTTCCTTCGTGAAAATTTACCATGTAAGAAGTGGTTTACAAGAACAAAGCCCTTTATACCATAAAAATTGATTTGGTTCTAAATATGAAGATACAAAGATCAAAATATTGCTCCATCTGTAGTATCCAATTTACTGGATCCTTGCCATCAAACTTCCTCATATTGCCTTTTCTTGATTTTAGGAGCTCGATCTTGAAATGGCTGTAACTCTATAATTTCGGATCTTCCAGTTCTGAAATCACGATTTGAAGTAACCCTCTACATCCTCTTTCCAATGCCACCAGTCTGATCAAAATTACATTCTCCAAGAAAGAGTTATGCACAATTTCCCAAGATGGCTTGATTATATACCTTTTTCCGAAGAGCGAATTTGTATGAAGTTCCATGTGTCACAGTTTCAACCTTGGGTTCTGAAAATGATATTCAAAAAACCACAGTCCATCCTCTTTCTTTAACGTCTTATGAAAATTCAATATGATGCTCAGAGTGAAAGTTATGACGATTTTCCCAAGGTCACCTTTTTGGAATGTAATTCTGGAGTCTGCAAAAACCCTAACTGCCTCAGATCATATATCTGAAAACATAGCAAACAAATATCTAAAATTTTGACCCAAGGTTCATACCACTCCCTTCTAAAATGGGTTTTTGTTTTAGCTTCTGAAACTTCGTAGCGAACAAGTTATAGCGAAATTTCCACGATGACCCGTTTTAAATGAAATTCTGGAGCTTGCAAAAACCCTAACTTACTTAGATCATATCTCCTAAAATATAGCGAGGAAAGATCTAAAATTCGGACCTAATGTTCAAAGAGATTTAGTCTCAAATGGGTTTGTTTATTAGCTTCTGAAATGTTGCAGAAAAAAATTTATAGCGAAAATTACACGATGACCTGTTTGGAGCAGCAAAATCCTAGAATCCAAAGCTCTGATACCAAATGTTATGAAACCAACTCAAAAAAAGATAGAAAAGATAGATAAATGCCTTAGAAATAAACCTCTTTTAGGGGGCAACCTTCTTTACATTACACAAATGAACAATTCTTGGATTATAACGATGACAAGACCTCCTTTCTATATATAGGAGTCTAAGGGGTCTTAATATAATCAAGGCTGACATAGCAATAATAATGTAAGGGTACAATAATAAAAATAGTAGGCTGATATGGGGCACAATAATAACAATATGGGTACTACATGGGCACAACAATATAACAAGGGGGTTGTGCTAATAACAATAAGGGGTTACACTAGTAGTATAGGGACCTAACATCTTCCCTCATTTTGAGTTGCTCAATTTTGCCCTGAAAATTTGTAGCTTTGCTTCTTTCACCTTTGAGTCACTTGCATATATATTTTCAAGCTTGCCCCATATCTATTTAGCAGCTTTTCAACTCAAGACCTTAAGATAAACAAATTTGATAAGCCCACTGATAATAAGATCTTTATCCTTTGCATCATATACCATATTTTTCTTACCCTGTTCATCTTGGGTCAGTGTGAAGTCTTTGTCAACGATTTCCCATAATTCGTATCCTTGCACCAACAAATGAACCTGTATTCTTCCACCTCAAAGTGCATAGTTATTTCCATTGAAAAAGGAACTCTATTCTTAGTATACTCCATGATCTCCTTCCAGTTGTTAGACTATTATTGAAGGAACCAAGCTCTGATACCAAGTGTTGGAAATACTGAGAGGAGGGGTAAATCAATATTCCTTAGCAATTAGCACTTTTAAATATCTTCAGAGAATTATTTAATCTTCAATTGTTATTAATGTTTATGAAGTAATAATAGTAAATAAAAGAACACAGTAGACACGAGAATTTTAGGTGGAAAATCACCTCTGGGTCAAAAACCACCGGACGTTTTTCTAATAAATTCTTTAATCTTCAGCCCCAACTGAAATGAAAGCGACAACTTCCTAGAATTCTAGAAAATAATTATTCTCCAACTCCCACTGGAAGGATGCCGCAATGCCTTAGTTTCTTCAATAGTCAACTAAATGGATGCCCCAACATCTTAGACCAACCTACCACCCTAAAGTGTTCACAGGCTCCAACATGTAGGTGACTTCATGCACCAGCCTAGCACCTCCCTGACACCCAATAATGACCAAAATGAGACAAGAGTGTGGATTCCCATAATAGGGACAACGATACATGATACAATATGATTTACAATTATTTTGACCGAACACCCAATCACACTATAAACTGCAAACCAACCATGACATCATCCCAACAGAGACTCCTATAGCTCCCAATAATGCCTTCTCGACTCTAGGCAGATAAACTCTTTTAAAAAAATGACTCTTCAAATGATGACACTTTTACAAATGACCCTTTTACAACTTTACAATGATGACTCTTGGCATTGACACTTCTTCACAATATACGGATGGTTGGAATGTCTTCAAAGGATGTCCCACTACAATGCTTCTTTTGATTTGATACTTCTGCTCTTGAATTGTTTCTTGAAGTTGTACTTGAATCTTCTTCTACCTACATGCAAAATTTGTCTAGAGAAACCAATCCCAAAACAAAACAAAATACCTTTCAACTTACCTCTGCCTGCAAAACACATGTAAGTGCATAATAATGAATAAATACAAATTAAAATTAAAATACGTACCTGAAGTCTGTTTGTCACTTTTGTTGTTGAAATATTGCAGCAGTAGAAAAATATTCCCACTCTTGACATAGGCCTAGACTCTATGTAAGACTATATCCAAAACTGACCTAAATATATATACAATAAAAACTGATGACAAACCCTAGACTTGTGATGGACCAAGTTCTAAGTACAACAACAGAGACGATTCTATCAACTATGACAAGACAAGTAACATGAACTTACAACATCATATAGATTTAGAAGACTTGGTTTAGAATCAAGAATATGTAGCATCAAATGTGTAGTATCAAGAATAAGACATCCGACATATGATATCAAAACTAACTATGACATATAGAGATATAGAGATATAACTGAGACCCTTGTATGCACTTATGTTGTCCTAAAAAAACATATGTCAGAGATGATACTACTATTTCAAATGTAAACACTAATCATACATACCTTGTTGTAGGATACTTACCCTTGACTGTTGATGTGTGGTCCTTACTGTAGTGATCCTTGAATGCATGCATTTTCTTGCCTTCTAGGAGTTCAATATTGAATATGTTGTATCTATGCAATTTCAAATCTCCAGGGTATGAAGTTTCATCCTGTGGTATCCTTTTGAGTCCTCCTTTCAACCCCAGATGTCTAATCAATATTGGATTCTTCAAGAAAGCGTTATGACCAATCTCCCACGATGACCTAATTATTGACTCGTTCAATAGAGTGAACTTGTATGAAGAGTGACATGTCACGGTTGATGCCTTTGGCCCTAAAAATGATATTCAACAAAATAAAATTCTTCCTATTTCTGTGAATATTTATGAAATTTGAATCCAATGCTTAGAGAAGTTATGACGATTTTCCTACGTCACATGTTTAACATGGAATTTGGGAGCCTGCAAAAACCCTAACTTCCTCAAATCATATCTCCAAAAATATAGTGAAACAAGATCTGAAATTTAGTCATGAGGTTCATAAAAATTTCGGCTAAAATGGGTTTTAATTTCAATGTTTGAATCTTCTCAAAAAGAAAAATTATAGTGAAAATTCCATGATGACCTGTTTGAAGCCACAAAATCCCTACTAGAGAAGGATATGAGGGTCATTATTTATATGAATGTATTGAGTTAAGAGGGTCCTCAACAAGTGAACGTTGGAGGGATTTTAGTAGCAAAAAGGATTTATTAATTATTTACTATTCAATGACCACAACCAATTATGAGTGTCATGCCACAACCCCACAAGATTTTAGCCCACTAACTAGGGTTACTAACTTCAAACATGAATATCTCTCAAACTGTGAAGAATTACTTGGCATACCATATATCAACGGAAACATCTCGATGTGTAGATTCCATATTGAAGATAATTGACTCAAAATAGAGTAATTTTAAAAGTCAAAATTCCCCTGCAAGATCAAGGTAGCCCCTGGTGTTTCTTGGGTTGACATCAATGACAACCATTGATAAAAAATTATCCCATAATTCTTAACAAACTTGTGATAATACCCTGTCAAACCTAGAAATCCTCGAAGATGCTTTATGTTTGTGGGTATTTTCCATTCCTTAATGGATTTAATTTTGTTAGGCTCTACCTTAACACCCCTATAAGATACAATATGATCTAGATATTCTACTTCCTTTACTCCAAAAAAACTTTTGGAGGTATTTGCATATAATTGTTTCTTCTCCAATAGTTTGAGCACCCTGTCAACATGTTGAACATGATCCTTCCAAGACTTTTTGTAGATTATTATATCATCAAAAAATACTAACACAAATTTTCTAAGGAAGGGTTTGAAAATGGAATTCATCAAACCTTGAAATGTAGAAGGTGCATTGGTAAGGCCAAAAGGCATGACCAAAAATGTCTTCAGTATTCATTCTAATTTGATGATATCCTGAATGAAAATCCAACTTGGTGAAGTAAATTTCTCTATGTAATTCATACAACAATCCATCAATGACAGGTGTTGGGAAAATTATCTTTAATAATGATCTTGTTGAGCTCCCTATAATCTGAACACATGTGCCATGATCCATCCTTCTTATGCACAAATAATACTGGAGCAGAGAAAGAACTTTGACTAGGTTGAATTATACCGACCTCTAGCATTTCTGTAACCATACGTTCAATTGCACTCTTTTGGGCTTAGGGGTATTTGTAAGGCCTAATGTTTGGAGCAACACTTCCTGGAATAAATGAATAGCATGATCATGATCACGAATAGGTGGGAGGCCTTTGGGAGTCTCAAATACCTTGGAATGATTTCCCAAGACTTTTTGGAGATCTGGAGAAACAAATGATTTCAATGTTTGAATCTCTAGTGAGCATAATTGTGAAATTACACGACGTTGCTCTTTATTTAGAATATTTTTCATGCCATTAGAGATGATTATATTTCTTGGTTTCCATATGATACCCCTTAATTCAACTTCCTTTCCTTCCAAAAAAAAAAATCAAGAAAATTTCTTGAAAATTAAAAGCTATTGTACCCAAAGGTTGTAACCATTGGACTCCTAGGACAACATCAACACCACCCATTGTAATGGAAAGAATTGGAATATTCAATACATATTCCCCCATGGTTAGATTGATATTATTGCACTTTCCAGAGAAATTTATAGTTCCTCCATTTGCAACCATCACTTGACAATCTGGTGCTAGATATAGGAAACAATTTAGTTCCCTAGCTATCTTACAATGAATACAATTATGGGTACTACCTGAATCAATTGACACCATTACCTTTTTCTTCTTGATATGTCCTTCCATATTGAGAGTTTGAGGAGTGATAATTCCTACCAATGCATTACAAGATATGGTTGGATTCATTTCTTATTTATCTAGGGTTGGTTACTGGTGTATATCCTCTTATTTTGGCGTTTCTTGTTCCTTTTCGTTCTCCTCTTCACAATCTATGTAAAATAATTTATTCTCAGCACAATTATGACCTTTATTGTATTTTCTATCACAATTGTAACAAAGCCCTTTTTCTCTTTTTTCTTCCAATTGTTAAGGTTTCAACCTTGTATTTTGTGTAAGTTTAGGAATAGAAACACTTCCATCTTTATATTTGTGAGTGGTAGACTTCCTTGTTTCCATAATTTTTCTTTCAACTTTTCTTGCCACCCTAAATGCCTTCTCCAATGAATTAGGTTCCCGAAGGTGAAACTCATGTTGGATGTTATCCTTTAAAGCCCCTATCAAGACATCAATCCTATGTTCCTCTCGAAAAACATTTACCCTTATATTCAATTTTTAGAAGTCCTTAATGTGATTTTCCATTGAACCCTTTTGTTTGAGATTTATTAATGGGATAAAGAAGGTTTTTCTCTTTGTATCCTCATAATGTGCTAACATTTCCTATGTAAAAATTGACCAAGTGACAAGTGGTTTATGAGAAAAAATCCATCGATACCATACAAACTCATTGGGTTCCAAATATGAATTTGCAATGCATAACTTTTGTCTGTGTTGCAGATTATGGAGATCAAAATATTGCTCCATCTGTAGTATCCCTGTTAGTGGATCCTTGCCATCAAAATTCCTCATATCGGTATTTTGAATGTGGTGGGTCCTCAATCCAACATTAGATTCTATTAAATCATGATTAACATTTCTTTTTTTCTCATCATGAGCTTCATCTAATATATTTTCGCCATTAGGAAGCATTTCTTCTACCAACTTTGTCAAATATTCCATGTTCGCATTTAAACTATCCCTCAAACCTTTCGTGTCTGCATTTGATCCATCATTCAAACCTTCCATGTCTAATTTTAAACCATTCTTCAAACTATCCATCTCAGCTTCCATTTCGTTTTTGGTTACTCTTTGTGAGAGCAAAATTTGTTACACTTGGTCTCGTAATTTTGATATATCATGTTGCATTTCTTCCTCTTCTTCATGCATCATAGTTGAGTTTTTTGGTTGCTTACTAAGAATTTCCATTTTCTTGCTTTGTGTCATTTTGGAATCAAACAATGATATTTATGCTTTACTATGCCCCTCAAATCACTTCAAACTAATTTTTCAAACAAAACTTATTCAAATTTTAAGAAAATACACACCTTTTTCCTCCTTTGTAGGAGCTCGATATTGAATCTGTTGTATATATATAAATTGAGATCTTTGAGGTCTGAAATTAGCTCTTGTGGTATCCCTATGAGTCTTCTTTCCAATTCCACAAGTTAGACCAAATTTGGATTCTTCAAGATAAAGTTATTTCCAATCTCCTACGATGACCTAATTATGGATTAGTTCAGTAGAGCGAACTTGTATAGAGTGCCATGTGTGACTTTTTCAACCTTCGCCCTTGAAAATGATAAATAAGTTACTAAATTTGTGCACTTTCAACCACTTTTTACTAAATTCAAATCCAATGCTCGTAGAGGAATATATGATGATTTTCCCAAGGTCGCCTACTTGAGACAAAATCTTCGAGCTTGCAAAAACCCTAACTTCTTCGGACCATATCTTTGAAAATATAGCGAACCAAGATCTTAAATTTTTACATGAATTTCATCAATATTTTGGCTTCGCGTGGTAAAAATTTCCACTTCTGGACCTTCGTAGAAAGTAATTATAGCAAAAATACCACAATATCCTATTTACAATCGCAAAACCCTAGAATTCAAACCTCTGATACAAAATGTTATGTAACCAACTTACAGAAAATATAGATCAACAACTTAAAAATTATCCTTTTTTAGGTGGAAACCTCCTATACATTACATAAATGAAAAATTCTTGGATGATACAAATGAAAAGGCCTGTTTTCTATATATAGGAGTCTAAGGGGTCACAATATAATGAGAGCCTACATAACAATCATAATGTAAGGGCACAACAATAACAATATTGGACTTCTATTGGGCATAATGATAACAATATGGGGACTACATGGGCACAATAATAATAATGAGGGGGTTACATTAAAAACAACAATAAGGGGCTACACTACTAGTATAGGGACCTAACAATGACTCAATTCTAGGCACATGCCCCCGAAGCTTCATTTCATTCCCCTAAGTAGACTATTGGTTACTAACAAGTGGATGGAATGAAGATTCATTTATGAGATCAAGTGAAAGGTTCAACTGGGAATCTACGAGATCTAAGAAAATACTCGAATTGGAAGGGGATCTATTTCATCTTTTAAGAAGGTTGACACAGGAAAATAACTATGCTTAATGGACTTTATTTCATTTTTTAATGAGCTTGACACACAAAAAAGGAACTCTGCTACGAGAACCTTGTTTCATTTCTTAATGAGATTGACACAAGAAAAGGAACTATGCTTCGACACCTTATTTCATTCTTTAACGAGATTGACACAAGAAAATGAACTCTGCTTTGGAATCTTGTTGTATTAATCATGGCTCCCCAAATACCATGGCTTCCAATAATATCTCATCAAATGGGAGAACAATGTTCTAGAAGGGATACATATTAAAGGATCCAATGGAAATATTAGATTTCAGTACATGATGCAGCACATCAACTACTAAATCATCAGTAGACATGGGCATGGAACAGGTTTCCACATAGTTAACCTATGGTGTGGGAGATACCACTTGCATATGAGGACCATTTAGGGAAGTTGGTCGGCTGGGATGCAAATTAGGACTAACGAATGAAGGTTGGTCAATGGTCACGATTATTCCTTCATTCAGGAAACACATTACATGAAAGAGTGAAGAGACAAGAACTCCCATGCCGTAAACATAGTCACGATCAAGGATTAAATTAAAATCCAAAGGGCCTGTTGTATCATTTTTTGGTTTTGATAAGTTAGAATGAATTAGACAAAGAATGAAAATGTATTTACAAAATGTTAAGATAGGATATGGACAAAAATAATATTGAATAAAAAATGTTAGGAAATATTTTGATAAAAGATGTCCATATCAAAGAAAATGTTACACTAGATGCCCTAAAAAATAAAGGCAAACTAAAATGTTAGATTAGACAGAAAAGAAAAGAAATAAATTGTGAAAGTGTTGCAAATCTAAATGCCACTACTTTGTTCTAAATTCAATTTGAAAAATAATAGTTTTGTGCAGTTTGTTTAGATGCCACACTAGGTTATTTTATCCAATTATACAGTTGCATCATTATTGGATTAATTCTCATAGGTATAAAATAAATTGGCTCAACAGTTTAATCTGAGCCAATGGAAGAAATAAGGTATAGAGATAGATTGTTCATAAAAAGAAAATATTGGGTTGCTAGTTCAAATGCACTCTGGAAGGATAATTAAAAATGTTAGGAATGGAAGGGTAGGTAGAAATGTGAAAGTCTGAAATGATGAAATGGTTATTTCCTAAAGGATCATATCACATCGCATCATTCATAGGTGAATGAACCATTGGGCGAAAGAAAGTGTGATGTGTGATAACACTGTGAACCGTTGGATGACTACTGATTCCTAACCGTAGGATCATATCGCATCACATCATTCATAAGTACATGAACCATTGGGCAAAACAAGGTGCGATTTGCGATATGCTATCACTTCATTCATTAAAACACCCAGACCCACAGTCGCTGCTCCGCATCACGTTTCACTTCGTTAAGCTTTGCCCAATCATTGTTAACCTGTGATTAAACCCTAAAATAATCTCATACCACCAAGGTTTAAAGTGTTGGGCCCTTCCCTAAGCCTATGCTTTATCTCCCGCTCGCTTCCCTCGCCCGACTATCGTTATATAACCTTCCACCTAATCCAATGCTCCAAATCCATATCGGTCGTGCTTGATGGCCAAACAATACCTGCTCGATAAAGTGGTTTTCCTCGACCCTCCTGAGGCTACGTGTCACGCTCTAAAGTATATTAGGTGACCCCTCCTAAAAACTGCCTTCACCTCATAAGCAGTGCGATGACCCTTTAATACCACCTCCCTGCTAACCTAATAAACCCCCTATTATCCGTTATATAAACGTTCGCGCCATATTCAAAAAGTTACTCGTTACACCTTAAAACCCCAAAAACCTTTGTTTTCATGCCTTTCGCCTGTTTCACAGTTAAAATCATTAAAACCTTCAGCACCACCCTAAACCTCTATAACATAATTTCACCTCCATTTATGTTCAAAATGTTGCCACAACTCCTTCCTCAGACATCTCTATCTAAAAAAAGCCATCAATCGCCTTCTCTATGAACCGGTGTTTTCTTAATTATTGTTGTGTTTTGCAGGTAATTAGCGGAAGACTAGAGCTTGGATAAATAATTCTGATACTAGTTGGACATCCTGTTTACTCCAAGACTCGACAAGAAACCTGTTGAAAATCGTATATTTAGAGAAGAAGACCATTACACAAGGAACAGAGAAGAAAACATTCACACAGAGCCTTGATTGTTAAAACAGAGTAACCAGATAGAGTATACAACTCTCATAGTAAAAACACTCAGGGATTCTTTCTTCATCCTAGATGAAATCAAGCATATATTTTTGGTAACGCCCACTTTTACTAAATACACTGAGATGGATGAAATCTACAGGAGGGTAACAAATATTTCTATACTAGACAAGAAACACTGGGAAGAATGAATAGATTTACTTAATTAATGATAATTGAACAGCATTTAACTTTTGAGGGAACAATCAGCTATCTTCAACCACTTTTTAATTTTTTCAGTGATAGTCACCAAACAATGCAACACCGAAGCAGTGCCAGATCATTAAACAGTTTTATTTTTTATTATGTAAATAATCTATTTTTGTAAAAGCAGTTTAGGATATTTTTCGTCATATTGTTGTATAAATAACTCTCTTCACGAGTTATCATGGGTTGCACCCTTGATGAAGAATTTCTAGACATTTGATGTACTTGGCTTTTCTGGAACCTTAATACAAAGCATAGGATTCTGAATTCTGTTTTACACAGTTTGTGTTTCCTGTAAGCATTTCTAGTATTAATGATTATGTTTTTCTTCATAGTATTATGACTTTACAGAGATAACTAGGTAGGAACAATTGTGTCTCAATATATTCCTATAAGCTTCTGAAGTGATAATCATTAAAGAGAGTGAACTAATGGACTGTCTGTTTAATTAATTTCCTCAGAATCAATAAATCATCAGCATCTTTTGTAAGCATAAGCATATTACCTTGAAACTTCTGAACATAGGTCAGAGGTTTTCATACTTATGATTATCTAGCTTTATATTTGAAAACTATGGCAATCATATTACTCTTTTGTTTATGTTCATCATCATAAAAGCTATTTCACTGTGTAAATATTTATAGAAGCCCTCTGCTGAGATATTGATATTATTTAAAAGGTTAGGCATATCAGTTCTATATCTGTTTCATTCATTGGTCTCCCAAATTAAAAGAAAATCCCCAAAAC
Organism: Pinus taeda; assembly: GCA_000404065.3. Lineage (NCBI taxonomy): Eukaryota > Viridiplantae > Streptophyta > Pinopsida > Pinales > Pinaceae > Pinus > Pinus taeda. Next base: position 91,396 of record APFE030586244.1, read on the forward strand.
ATTTATCTTAGATGCTTTGGCATAATAGCTGACCATTATTATCTCAAAGGTACAACAGGGCCTTGGAATACCATCACATATCTATAAAGGTCAATTATCTCAGGGTGTTGTCAGTTAAACTAGTTCTAACTTTTGGAGGAACTAGTGGAAGGTCATTTAAGCAGTGGAACTTCAGTCAAACTGGTAATCATCTAGTTAACTGATCAATCAACCCAAAATAGTTGGGGCATGAAGAGAATTCAAGTCCCCTAAAATTGGTGGATATTCGAAGGTAGTTTTAATTTCTTGTAGCTCACACAGTTGCAAGAACTTGCTATAACCATAGTGGAGGAGGTAGCTTGATTAGGAGCTTCTTGTGAAATTAGAGAGCGGATGATTGTTGGTAGCATTAATAGCCTACCAGCAATTTGTTTTGCACCACACTTCAATGTTTTGGGCATGGTTTTTGAGGGTGGATATTTTTTTTTTATGCTTTTTGGTCATGCACGTCCTCACTAAGTATCTTGGGAGGTCTGTAATTGTTCCTTGCATGCACATCCTCACTAAATATCTTTTGGGATGTTTGTACTAGGTCCTTGTAAATTTCTGTTTGCCAAGGCTTAACTACCTATGATCTTAGGTGCTCACAACAATTCGACAGTTTATGGCACTTTCCAAATCACCATTCCTGAAAGGATCCAACAAAACGACTTCAAAGGAAGATGAGAAGGGAAAACTCTTTTTCGAACTAGCCTAGAACTAGTGGAATTGGTTGGTCCCAATGGTTTTAGAGTTGTACTAGTCTAGTTTGGTGGTTCAGATTGGCTAAGGTTGGTCTTGTATTGAACTGACCTTAAAACACCAAATTCACTAGTTCTCTAATAAACTGACCAATTCTAAAGAATGTAGTGCAACATAGCTAATGACCACCAAATACAGAAAATGAAAAACAAATTATTAACTCGAGGGCCCTACAAAACCTAACCCTAGTAATTAATGGTAATATTCAATTTTTAAAGTTAAAGTAAAAGTTGACATTCTCCTTATCTTTCCTTTTTAAAAAGGAAAGATAAGGATAATGTCAGCTTTTACTTAAATTTTTAATATTAACATTAATTGTTTCGAGTTTTTTCAGAGTGGTTCCAACTTCATTCAATTTTGAGAAAGTCAAATTTTAGATCCCATTCAAAACATAGTGGTTATTGTTTGAACCGCTTCTTTATAATGAGTCCTAGACTTTGACTTCCAATTTTTCAGGTGCAGTTATTGCATAATCATATTCCTCATGAGACTTTGCAGCAGAAGTTGATCTTTAATCCATTGCAAGCACTTGACCTAGCTTAGGGAACCATCAGCTACCCCTCCCAAGTTGCACCTCAACATTGAAATTTTCTTTTTCAGTAGGCATTCATTTTATCCATTAGATCATTTCTTCCACTGTAACAGTCCAGCAACACCCGTGCCAACGTATGCGTGGCAATCCATCTCATCTTTAGTGTTAACTTATATACACTCTTAAATCTTATGTCTCCAATATAAAAGAGGAAGAACTAGAAAGGGCCTTCTTGGCCCTCTTCACAACCCACAATATGTTTATCTTCTCTATTGTGCTTACACTCTAGTCTTCTCGCAGCTTCAGAATGGTGAATCTTAAACACAGTCTCATGATGTCCATCAGGGAATCATAATTCAGCCTTTGTTTGAATCAAATTACCCCCTAGCATTCCCTTTACCTTTACATGCAGGAATATATATTCCTTTTGGAGATTGTTAAGCTTCCCATCTCTGTTTCGCCTCCCTCTCCTACCCTCGTGAACCCGATAAGCTGAATTTAACCAATCTCAATGTATCTGAGATAAACAATCCATCCAACTGGGTAGATTGAGTTGAGACCCTTTTAGAAACTAAACCCATCCCTCCACAATGATATATCCCTCCCCAACAACATCATCGTGCTTTGTTCGAGATCTCTCATTCCCATGATCACTATAAATTTTTGAGTCCTTCACTTATATATTTGGTAACATCATCATTCAGATCACTTATACTTTGTTGTGTTGTTTCTTGTGTTATGATTTCCTTTAATGGAAATATCTCCCTAGTAGGCACAAGTAATTAAATTCAAGTTCTTATTGAACTCTTGCATTAACATACTTAATTTTCATTTTGACCTATTTGGTTTCAAATTCTTGTGTGGTTGGTTTATTGGTTGACTACTAGCATTCACCAAGTGGTTATTGATGATCATAGTTAGTCTAGAGTGAACGTTGGACTTTGCCTTGAAAACCAAGCCCCAAGAATAAGCAATTATCATGGAACATTTCAGAGCCCATACTAGTCGAAGGCCAATTGTGCAATGAGACTTTAGTAAAACTTAGTGATCATCCAATTAATTGATCAATCAACCCAAAATATCTAGTGCATGGAAAATTCGAGTTACCCAAATATGGTGGAGATTCCAAGGCAATGTAACATCAATTGTAGACCAGCCTTGAGTGTACAAGTGTTGCATGTAGTCACATGATCAACCTTGGGAATTTCACAATCCATTTTGTAAAAATTCCTAAATAATAGTGGCCTAATTTCTCAAGGAATTGCGCAAGGAAATATGGGCTCAAACAGAGGTATAAATTTACTAAGCTTGGGTTATAGCTTCTTAGTGAGACGAGAGACAGGTTATTCACTTGCCAGTTGTGCTCAGTTGAGAAAATAAATCGCAATACATTTCTATTCATCATATTAATGCAAGCAGAGACTGGGTTTTTTAGCATATTTCTTTCCTCGGGAAAAATTATCTATGCATGTGTGTTATTTCTCATTGCACGTATGAAATTTTTGTTCTAAATTGTGAATTAACTTCGAGAGAGCAATATAGTAGGTGTGTGTCTTGTGATTTTGATTAAAACTTCATAAGTAGTTGCAACTCTACACCATAATTTCTACAAGGATGGTGGAGGTAAACTACAAAATATTTGTTAGTAGACAATATCCCTACTTAAAAGTATCTATGACAACTTTTGCGAGAAGAAGACATTGAGGATAAAATATTGGATTGTGGAAGAAATAGTCACAAAATTCACAAGGGAAGTAATTTTGGTTGCAGGTGTGGAGGTAGATGGATTAAATGTAATTGTGTAGTAGACAAGTCACACCTACTCCTTTGATATTTGTCGATGATGTATTTGTCGATGATGTGTTACTATTTGGTAGATTGACCTATTTTGATGCAGATTTTGAAAATCTTAGATTTATGCTCCAACCTAATTGTTATGGAATTAAGGATTGGAGTTGACTTATAGAGAAAATCCACTGTAAACTTTTATCATGGGCACAGAGGTGGCTCTCCCTAGGAGGCAAGTTGACTCTAGTTCAAGCAGTCCATCATAGAATCTCTGTATATTGGCTTCATATTTTCGCTCTGCTTAAGAATATCAGTAAATGTATATTTTTGGCTTCATCCTGGCATGAGACAATGTGTCGTAAAGGACAGAGTGGGCCTGGTTGTTGTTTACTATGTCTGGAGGCGATGGATAGCCAAACTCATCTATTTCTTTGATTCTCCTCAGAAAATCATTTTGGAATGGTGTATTTAATATGTTGCATTTATAGGCAGATTATAACTACTCTTTTGTGGTTGATTGTATTCGAGATTGGATTATTGAATATAAAACATTTGGACCACTTCCAATATACATTAGGGTTTCGACCCAAAGAATGCATTATTGTCCTGAGCTCCTTTGTTGTGATACATCCACCGCCATCCTTGTCAAAAAAGCTAAAAGCCTCCTTGAACTTAGACATAACCTCCATCCCATATTCCTTTAGTAGATAAAACCCTTCTCTCATTTTCTGACCATGCCAATCTACCCTCCATCCCATATTCTCTCATGTGCCCTGTGTAAACCACCATTTCATTCAAGGATGGGGAATTTGATGCATGCTCTAACCATATTTGTTAGATATTTTCCCCCTTTTCTTGCTTATTCATTCATTGCCAAACACTATACCACTAGTTCTAAGAATCTTGTGGATACTATCACCACAATAAATGTATATTTTATTTTATAGGAGACAAGAATTGTATATTTACCTTTGGGACACTCCAAAAATATTTTGATGCACCTTTGTGACCTTTATGAATTTATGACCTTAATTCCCATTCCATGTTCATCCATGTGGATGCACTTTATGATGTTCTATGACAACCTAATGTCCTTGTCAACTTCCTCTCATCTTCCTTGTCATGTTTTCAGGACTTGTGTATCCAACAAGAAATTTGGGAGATGGATGCCTTCAAGGTAGAAAATCAAGGGGGTTTCAAGTCATTTATATAGGGTTCCCACTAGCATAGTCCCACCATATGATCCACCCAATCCCTCAATTGGGGTCTACTGCTATTTCAATTAATTATTAGATGATCATGGTGAGCCATAATTCCAAGTTAAATATTATGACTCTTAATATGATATTATTGGAGATAGTTGAGGAGACATATTTTTGGCTAAAGGGTTAAGGGAGGATTTTCACTTCAATATCGAACCATCAACCATATCCTCAACATATCTAACCAACAATCAAGAAGACAACTTAGGTCAATCATGGGCATCCTCTCTTGCCCACGTTGTTCAGGATATATATCAATCTATGAATGCCTCTACACTCCACCAACTGTGCATCAATAAAATTTTGGGTTTCCCCACTGTCCTCCAGGATGGATAGATGTTGTCCCTGAATTGTGCCTTTGATTGCAGAGTGGCTAATAATCATAGTTTATCGTGGATGATTGTCATCGTATATAACATCCATGGTCCAATTCATTTGGTTGGTGCCCAATGTTGGTGAATCATTGTATTGCATCATGGTAGCATATATTTCCTTTTTTAAAGCAAAAATATATTGAAAATAAATTAAGTTATGTCTCATGGAAATGTTCAATATTATTGTGTTGTGAGTGCTTTGCATATTATATGTATCATATATCTATAATCACTTATTTCAAGCCTACTTTAAGAAATAAAGGAAGAGGTGCAAGCCCTTGCCATAAGGAATCCCACCAACTCCTCTTCTCGTAGAAAATTTTCAAACGATAGCCCATAAATCAAACACATGCCCTTGTTTCTCTAGTTTGGAAACCCTTGGATGTTTTTGACAATGAAATCCTCCCAACCACTACTTTAACCATCTATTGAATGCCCTTGATTGGTATGTGTAAATTATTTTGATTGATTCTTGGAGAGGTGTGAAAATCTAATTTTGCATGACATGATACATACACCAAATTTAACCCATGGTAGCCAAAATTTTAGCCTTACAACTCTCTCATCCAATATTAGATACTTCACTTATTATTCAATGGGTAATCTACTTAATAATATATTAAATATTAGAAGCATTCATATTAATATAAAAAATAAGAATAGTATTTAATATTAAGTTATAATGCAGGTAACTGCCAAGTTGACATATTCTCTGCCTTAGAAAGTGAATAGTCAGCTTGACTTAATGTCCGATGTTAGTTTTAAAACAATTAAGATAAAATTGTTTAAGAGAACTCACATAGATCTATAAGTGCTGAGATGATAAATATGATGCAAAAATTTACTCAAAAGATCACATTGTAAAAGAGGTTTTCACTTATAGTAATATGACCCCATTCCTCCCTTGATAGATCCAAGGTTAGTATATTTGTCCCAATATAATAAATGTGTTTCTCTTTTATATTATTAAATTAGGTTGCTTCAATAATCATGTCCTTATTGTTAAGGGGAGAGTGTCTTAAAGTAATTGTTGTCATAAGTACTGTGAGAGAAGTAACAATGGGAAACTATATCTATACCTTTTGGGACAATTGCTAGTTTTAATTGTTTTACTTTTTTAGTTGTTTTTACCTAAGGTGATAAACTCTTGAACCGATATTTTTTTGTCAGCTTTTTTAAATACTGACTTCTAAGCGTTGAGGTGTGTTTAGATAGATTTATACTATCTTTAGGTTAGATTAAATGGAACTGATATTCTTACGGATTAGATAGATTTGTACATTTGTATGTTAGATTAAAATTGAACTATGTTGGATTCTACTGGGTTATTTACAGTTGTTTTAAGATAATGGTCAATAAGTTGAATAAATAATAAATTTTTTTTGTATTGATGATCTGACTCAGGATAGTGACTGATATTCCTGGAGCCAGCTAGCCTTTTCACTTGGTGGATTGTGTGGATTACATAGTACTTGGCCTTGGTTCCTTCTATTTTTAGCAGCTCAAAACACTGTTTAATTTCATTATTTTATCTCAGTGGTTGAGTTTACAAGTTTTTGAAGGGCATGAAATAGATATGCTGTGATTTGTGACATGATGTACTTTCTATCCTATTAACTATTTTGGTCATCTTTTTTTCTGCATGCTTTGTAATACTAAGTACTTTTCCTGTCTATCAGCGGAAATCATGAAGTTTGATGCGTGCAAAGGAGTATGCTTCTAGATACCCTTGCAAAAGAATTGGCTCGAGGAATAATCAGATTCAATGCTAAAGTTGTTTCCATTCAATATAATTTTGAAATACGCTAACCTCATTTAATGCCACAAAAGTAACCTAAATAAATAACTGGACTCAAATATTACGTACACACTGAAAGTGCACTGTGAAACTTTAAATAATAAAATTGCCATGGAGAAGCCAGAGGCAAATTAAACGATATGGCCATAGAATTATTAAATTTAATTTAAATAATAAAATTGTGATGCACAACAACATGTACTTTGGAGTAGTATGATTAGGATTATTCACAGTATTGTGTTTTTATTAGGTGAACTCTTTAAATCTCAAAAAAAAAATTAAAAATTATTATATGAACTTTTTAAATCTCAAAAAAAATCCATCATCAAAACTAAAAATAAAATATAAATGATAATTTCTTGAAATAAAAAAAAATTTGACCATAGTATAAATAAACCTACATCTTGATTTATAAAAAAGCCGAGCACAGCAGCGTGAAATCTAACATAAACCGTTTAAACAATATTATACGCTATTACGAAAATTCATGAAACATCTACAGGTATGAGCTGCGAAACTGCACTAATTTTATCCTCCATCAACAGTGAAGAATGTTCTTCGCTCATCCTTTTAACCTACATGTGGATAATGTGAGGGATTTGATGGAACCATCCCATAAATAGACTGCTGCTGCGGCATTTCACCTGCGTCACCAGGTGAATTGTCCAACAAATTGTTATTGTTGTTGGATAAACTGTCCATTTGTTGCAGCGGATAACTTCGGCCTCCAGAATTTACAAGTCCCCTCTCGAGCCGTACTTGTGCCCTCAACTCATCTGTCTGCACCAACAAACCAACCAAGATTGAAAACCTAAAATTCAAAAATAAAAAGTAAAAGAAAACCAACTGAAAATCGAAATCCAATTACAACCTACCTCCTGCTGTAGCTGCCGCTTCATGTGTCTTACTGTTGACATGCATCCATGGATAGGATCAGTGATCCTTGCTTGGGCTTCAAAACAGATACTCTGCATCGCCTCTTGACGCTTCTCCTGTGGAATATTTGAGAGAAGCTTTTTCAAATTAGCAGCACCAAAAATTTGGTGAACTGCTTTGAACTGGGTAGCTCCTGCGTGGTCGGCACTAAAATGAGGCGCAAACACACACGCACTCGTGCATTTCTTCCTTGAGAACTTACATGCCCCACAGGGGCCACGCCTACTCACAACTTCTCTCCTTGCAGAAGCCTCCCCTTCTTCAATTTCAACGGCCACCACCTTTCTTGCACCCGCAGCTTCAGCTTCAGCTTCTGGATGTTCCAAGAAGAAACCTACTGCAGGTGCACCGGCCCCTTTTTCTTGCTCCATGTTTTGTAGAACTTTTTTCCATGCAGGTCTAGAAGAGATGTCTTGCCACCATCTGCTCACATGCCTTCGTGACCAGAGTAGGTCGCCCTTGTTGCAAATGGTCAGGAGGTAGTGTGTCCATGGCAAATGCTGTAGATCTACCAAACTAAAACATTCCCCAGCTAGGTATTTGCTCTGCGAAAGCTTTTTCTCATAATGGTTAAGCGATTCGTTTAGCTTCGCAATGCAGTATTCCATGGTGACCTCATCTGTGGGGTGTCCTCTGAATGGATAAACTACAATTTGACGGAATAGGTTGGACACATGGGAGTTGAATTCTCCTACCATTTTGTAGAAATAACCCACCAGGGCTTGTTCTGTGGGTGATTTTCCTAAGAGATGGGTGCCATGTCCCTTGTATTTTTGGGCCAGATGTTTGGGGATGTCTTTGGTGGCTGTTATTCAAGACACAGGAAAAATTTCTATAAGACTTTCACATGGAGATGACATCTAACAACTATTCTAAGGGTAAGGATAAATAGTTTTTTTTAAATTCTCAGAAAAAGTGTTTAACCGATAACAATTAGTGAACTTACAATACCAACCCTATGTACACTGAAAAAAATTCACAAATGATTAACATTATCATGATAAAAAACTTAAACTCACAATTTGTGAAATTAAACTTCTATGAAATTAAATTTCTATCAGTTATTTGGTATCAAACTTTAGAATCCACTACTAACTAAAATTCCTCATCAGAGCGAATATAATCCGCCATAGCCACCATTAACTTGAGGCAATGGATAAACTTAAATTAAATAATAAAAAAATAAAAATAAACTTACATGAAATGATAATTTAAATAAACTTAAACTTAGATGATGCAGGTCCGGACTAGTGACTTACCTAATAAGGTGACACGCCCATCTTCGACCAAAATGGGTACTTGCCCCGGAGGGGGTTGCTGCACAAAAGTTAAGCAACATAAGGAAAACGGTAATTGTGAATGGTTGCAGCTTAAAGTGAGAGAGATAACTGAAAATAACTACGCTTCTACTTACATTGAGATCAAGATATTTGCTTTTCCTGTCCGTGACCACCATGAAGTCGTATTCAAGTTGCATCTCATTTAAACAACAGAGAATCATAGTGGTTTCAGTGGAAAATGGATGACCGTGTACAGTGATGGCCATTATTAATCTGTCTGTATATATCACAGGCAAGGCTTAATCTCTGTCTCTGTTACACAGAAATTATTTTCTACAGAACTGAATAATAAGAATAGTCTATAGGCCAGCTCCTTTTATAGATTCTAGATTGGTAAACTTGGGTAGTTAGGGCACTCACAATGGGAAGTTCCCGATGACTCAAAATCGTCCGCACGCCAGCTCTTTTACAGTGTGAGAGTGGAGGCACCTTTTATTTTAGATTGGCAGTTTCGTAGTTCTCTATAGGCCAACTCCTTTTATAGCTTCTAGATTGGTAAACTTGGGCAGTTAGGGCACTCACAATGGGAAGTCCCAATGACTCAAAATCGTCCGGACGCCCGCTCTTTTACAGTGTGCCATGCCAGTGGAGGCACTTTTTATTTTAGATTCGCAATATCCTCTTTGACTTTATAAAAGCTCTGTGTTATTTTGTTATATAGCCTGCATTATCAGTGAGTACATAAATTAAAAATAAAATTTATGTGTTATTTTGTTATATGGCCCCCATCATGTGCCCTATGGTAGGTTGATTAGCCCTTGCAACTCATTATAGGTATGTGTTATTTTGTTATATAGCCTGCATCATGTACCAGTGGGTACATAAATTAAAAATAAAAGCTATGTGTTATTTTGTTATATAACCTGCATCATGTACCAGGGCATTTAATACCTATAACAAACTAAAAGTAAAACTGTAATACCAAGTATCCCAGGGTCTCCTATTGCATGGCGCATGACAACAAGGCGCATGACAACAAGAATCTAAATCATGAGGAGCGCACTTAATCCTTTCACAGGCGATCTGACCAAATAGTCCTGGTCTCCCACTTAATCATTACAAAGGTGAGCGGACCAAATAGACCTTGTCTCTGTACGTAGAGACCATGCTTCTACTGCTGACGTACACTAGCCTCTTACACGTTTTAGAAGTCTTGTCTCTGTACGTAGAGACCATGCTTCTACGGCTGAAACAACTTCCTCTTACACGTTTTAGAAACAACTTCCAAATTATTACTATTTATTACTAGTGAATTTATCATCTTAATAATATTTAACTATTAATTTTGTAGACATTAACCATTCACTGATAAAAATATTAAAATATACGTTTGTTAATTTGATAGACATTAATTTTGTAGACATTAACCATCCACTGATAAAAATATAAAAATATATGTTTGTTAATTTGATAGACATTAAACATTCCCTAATCAAAGATATTTGATCCGTTAATTTTAATTTTATGAATTTTTTTTAGCAAAAAGACTCAAATAACATGATTTTAAAAAATGATCGGCTCGTGACTTGTGTATATATCAATGGTATGTATTAAGGATTGAATATTTCTTTTTAACAAAAAAAATTCAAATAACATGACGTAATATCCCTATCCTAAATACTCGTGTAAAAATTTAAGTAAAATAAAATATTGTTATTTGCAATTTCAATAGCAATAAAATATTATTAATAAAGTTTATCTTTAACTTTTTTAGTTAGTTTTCATTGCTTGATAACCGCCCCTTAACATTCTTCTTTCACCCGAGATCTCTTACGGGAGAAGGGAAAAAAAGGAAAAAATTATGGGGAAGGGAAAAAATGGTGGGAGAATGATACTTATGTCTATCATTCACTCGACAATCTGAGGAAGAATTTTGAGTGGCACTGAGCATAGACACCAGGAATGGAATGGCACTCTTTGTGTGGATTGGTTGCGGGGAACAATAAACAAATACCATAGAGAAATAGTTCTTCATAATGGCCATTGCATTGGATTCAATGGTGCCTTGTAATTTGAGGTGCGGAGTTATGACAATTTATGATGAAGAGGTAAGTTTTTATGTTTTTAGTTTTTAATGATTTAAACTATTGCAAACTAAATAATGAGTATTTTACCCTTCCCAGTTGTAGTTTTCTCTTCTAATGGATGAGTAGAATCCGTAGAATGCAGAGAAGATAAGGGTTTTTACTTGAATAACATAAAGAGGGTTTTTACTTAAATAACCTTAGTATGGGTAATTTAATATATTACTACATGTAGATGAAGATTATATATTCTTCTTGGTAAAGAAAATATATTATTACATGTAAACAAAGATTGTTATTATATATTGTCTTTAGTAAAGAAAATATATTATTATAGGTAGAGAAAGATTGTTATTTGGAGCATTAAAAGATAAGTAAACTTTCTTTGTCTTTATATAACCTTTCATATGCATCCTATTAAGAAAAGAGAGGATGTATGTATGCTCTTTTCTTAAAAAGGAATAACAAATCCAAGTCATTTTCTTGGAAATGAATATAAATTAAAGAGGGTAATTTGTGAAATATTCTCATAGGTAAGAGAGTTCTTTTGAAAAGAATACTTAGCTATGAGAAATATAATAACTTATGCATAGATGAAATGCAAAGAGATAATGTAAGTCATAGGAATCTTCTTTGGAAAGAATATGTTTTTCTTGTGCATGAAAGATAAGTTAACTGTGTTAATTCCTTTGCAAGAGTTTGCAAGACTTACATGTTGTGAGAAAAAAGATAAATGATTTGTGTGTTGCATATTGGATAGTTTGATTTAATTGCATGGTTTAATGCATAAACAATTACCGTTATTATTATCTTAGTTCTTATGCGCAAAAGAAAGGTTGATTATGATACTTTGTTGAAAACAAATGCATGAAATCTTTGTTATGCTACTTTTTTCGAAACAAATGCATAACAACTTTGTACATAAATGATAGAGAAACTATGTTGGTTTCTTGAACATAACTATGTGAAATGAAAACATATGCAAAAGCATAGAAACATTAGTTGATTACATGTATGAAGATAGAGCTATCATGTTAGAGCTTTTAGAGATAAACATGGATTTGTAGAGCTATTGTGTTAGAGCTTTTAAAGATAAACATGAATTTGTAGAACTATTGTGTTAGAGCTTTTAAAGATAAACATGGATTTGTAGAACTATTGTGTTAGAGATTTTAAAGATAAACATGGATTTGTAAAACTATTTTGTTAGATATTTTAAAGATAAGCATGGATTTGTGTGCAAAAAAGAATAAGTATCATAGAAAGTAAAACAAGTAGATACTTGGAATAAATATACTAGCTTTCCTTTGTAGAACACATATATCTGCATGCAAGAAATAATGACTAACATATTAGTTCTAGTTTAGAGCAATGCATGTTTTTGTGCATACAATATATTTTATAAATAGATCTATTTTGAAAAATATGCTTTTCTAAAAGGGACTTACATTTGCATGCACGATAATAATGTCTATCCTGTTAGTTAGCTTCCCCATATAAGGGAACATCTATTGTATTGGACAAATTACTTAGTTACATGCACAAAGAAGAAGCTAAGGGGTAGCTCTCTTCCAATAAGTTTTTATCTAATTGTGTGCATGGAAAACAAAGATAAGTTTCTAGTATCCTCTAAGTGAAATGGATGATTACAGTGATTTCCTTTGGATAAGAATGTGTGCTGGCGCGAGCATGTTCATAGTAAAAGGGAAATGATGCTGGCTTGTGCAAAAAACAAATTATGCTAACATTGTGGTAGATAAGAACTAATGGTCCATGCTGATGAATACAAGTTGCAAGATGGTCCACTGATGGAACAATCATATGTAGAGAGTGGGATATATGGGTAAATGGTTTCATGGTAATTGTAATAACTTTTACCTAGGTATGTGGTATTTTAATAATATTTCGTTGTAATCTTTTATAACAATCGATAAGGGATGGACTCCCTTGTAATCCATTGAGTGAGGGGTGAACACCCTCACAAGCTTTTAATAATAAAATTAAATGTTTGTTGGTTTTCACCCTACAGGGTTTCCAGTGTATATCGTTGTACAATGATGTGATTGCTTATTGTGTTTGTTTGACGATGTTGAATCCTTGATGATGTGATTCCTTATTTGATGTGATAATCATAATTTCAAGTATGTGATTAATTAATATGGTTAAGGAAATCATGAAATGGATGCAAGGTTCATGACACAATTTATGTTAATATACTACAACAGTGGTTATCAATGGTTATGCAACTTACTGCCGTCTATTGAAATTTACTTCATGCACTAATGAACATTATATCTAATGATTAATAAGGAATGTGGAGTAGTGATTTGGATAATTACTCTGGGTAATTTTTGTAAACAAATCTAACTCCCTGCTTTTACATGTGAGGTTATCGGGGTACGTTACACATGACTTAAAAAAAAATGATCGGATTGTGAATGATATGGATTAAAGATTATTTTAATTTTTTTAATTTTTTATAAGTGAGAATTTTAAATTAAGTAGTTTGGTGAGCAATTTGTTTCTTCAATTAAGTCGGGTTCTTTTTCCTAATTAAGTGGATTCATTTATGAAATAACTATATCTTGTGTAATACTACCAGCGGATGATTATCCAAAAACTTTAATATATATACATATAGAAAGAAAAACAAAATTATTTCTTTGAGAAATACATGTGATTGCCTCAAAGTTATGCATACATTGGAGCCATACTACCCATTTTTTCAGTTGAGCTTCACATCTTGCCACTTTGTTGTGAATTTTATATCAAACAGTTTCTAGTCAAAACACTCTTCTTTTAAAAAAATTCATGTTCTCGAGGAGGATTAAACACTTCAAAAGTGCATAGTCCTTTCATCTGATTGGGTTCCACTCTTAAATTCGGCGAAGCAAAAGGTTTTTGGGATCACTTGGAGCACCGCTTTAGAACGATCATTTGTACACCGATTTAATTGTCTATAAACATGGCTTAAAACCACTTCTTGGGAGCTCTCTAAACTTGCGCAACATCCTGGAGGAAGGGGCACAACCATTGGTTTTTTATTTGAATCTTGGTATTCGCCCAATCTATAGCAACCTTGGAGTCGCCCATTAGTTGGATATGATTCAACTATTTCAATTTTACTAGGTGCAATAGAGACTAGAGTGCCAAAAATTATACCTTGGCGTTGGTCGCTCAACCCCCTGCAAGCCTGATTTGGAAAAAATGCTCTAAAGAGATGTACAAAACTACTCCAATGCTTGTGACTATAGGGGACCCTTGATATGCCCCATTGAAAAGGCACCATGGCACATGTTATCTATGGGAGGAATTTTGAGCCTCCAAATTTTGACTAACTTTGGTTGTCTATATTAGTTCATCCACCTCACTATCATATTTCTCGTTATCGATGAAGGAACATAGTTATCCTAGAAAATTGTTTGGTTCAACCCCCTAGATGCATGAGATGAGAAGGAATAGTAAGGTTGCATATCATTTCATCTCCCTTATTGCCTCCCAATATTTAAAAGAAACTTCCAATTCCGGAGAAACCCACAATACCGAAAGATTGAGATCTATTGCTACCTGGCCCTAGACTTTACTTACATAAGAATATGTAAGAAATAAATAAGAAAATAAATCTCGTTCAGATTGGCACAATGACCAGTGGTTGGGCCCGATCCAACCCCTCTTCATTTTGTTATCCCAGGTAGGTATTTTGTTAGTCAAAGTTAATCATAAAAGGACTTTTCCTTTCAAAGGGTACCCCACCACCATTTTTTTCCTTGGAGGGCTTGAGAGTCATAAAACTTGGTACCCTTTTTTGGTTGTATACTCTCATGTTGTTGAGATTTTAGACCATGAGAGGCTATTCATGTCCTCTTCACTAAGGAAAATGAAATTGTTATAGAGCAAGTTGACAAATTGTTCCCATTCATAGCCAACACTCCTGCAAGACTCAGATCCACAACTCGTTTCCAACCTTCTCTACCATAGGCTTAGGATTCTTGAGCCTTTACATCCACAAGAAGAAAATTATATTGCACTTTGAGAGCTCTCACTAAATTTTTTGATAAGCGGAAGGAGTCCTCTACTCCTATCCACAAATCATGACCTGTGTGTATGCTTCTTCCATTTCCCACCCTCCAAGCTATGCAATTTCCAATCATAAGAAAAGAGATCGTGAGGGCCTTCCATACAATTGAGCAATTCTTTATCATATTTCTTGGATTGTGAAACTAGTCTATAATAGAGGTGTAAAAGATGTGCTTGGACTTCATTACTAACCCCCATAGAGTCATGTTACATGCAAGGTACTTGGACTTCATTACTCACCCCCATAGAGTCGTCTTACAAGCAAGGCACCACAAGACTCTTGTAGCTAGGGCTTGACTAAAAGCATGGATGTTTTCCAGCCGCTCAACTTCTTTGGAGTAGTGTTAATTTTAGATAACAATGGTATATTCTATGCTTAAGTACAATTTACTTCAATGATCCTTTATCAGTCCAATGACAATTTCCAATTATATCCAGTAGAAATCACATTAACTTATAAACATTAACAGTAAATGCAAATAGAACATAAAATCATATGCAGAAGACAAGCCAAGACAAGAGAACACAAGATCTGGCAGATGCCAGGGACAAACCCCAGTGTGGAGAAACCCTTTGATCAAATTTTGGCCTGTTCTACCCCAAAAAAACTCGACCTCCTACCACACATGAAGAAGAGAGAGGCTACCTCCAAGTGGTATGAATCAAATAAGAGAAGGGAGAGATGATGTGATGTGTGATGATATCCAAATGAGATAAAGGTCACTGTTATTTATACAATTCGTTCAGGGTGAGGAGACCCATCCATTGGACTTCATGAACCTACATTTGATTGAGGTTGACTTTGACAATCTGACCATAAGAAGAATAAATTCATAATTCTATTTCTTCTTGTCAAAATTGTACCTCTCCGAAACATGAATCCAATGCAATAATCATCTCCATCATATGAGTTGTCATAAGGTGGAAGTTGGCCCTAGTTTCTAATTTTAACACTCCCTATCAACTAGGGAGAATTCCACTTGCCAATCCATCATTGTGCCAACCTATCATCTTGAACCATCATATCATCACTGCCCTGCTCTACTGAACCATGAAGAAATAATAAAGAAGAAGTGATCGAGAGTGTATCATAACACTCTCCACTAACTGAAGTTAGTCTTGATCCTAAATCAAGTTTTTGAACACTAAGAATCTTAGTCATAGGGAGTACGACAGTACACGATGCGTCCATCAGTAGTGTTATGGTCCCTAACCAGCTTTTCCCAACTCATTGGCAATATGAGAGGTATTTCCCATGAGTCTCGGACTTTATGGGTAGGATGTTTATCAAGGCATCAATAGGAGAAGGTGAACCACTCATCCTGCTCATATGCCATAGGAGAAGGTGAACCACTCATCCTATGCATATGTCAATCGTAGGGGAAGGTGAACCACTCACCCTATGGTCACTCATACTTAGCTCCAAGAAGTACTCCATGCCCCTAGGAGCTCCCAGAGATTTATGTTCAGCTCATACGGGACCCTCATAAGACGTTCATTCCACGACTCCAAGTCTCTAACATGGAGAATAATTTGATCAACTTGATTGCCCTATATTATTTAACATGGTATCAGAGCTAAGGTGCCAAATTCAAAAGAAGGGAAGAAAATAAACATTCAAGGATCAAGTTTCAAGAAGGGCATCAAAAGAAAGTTGAAGGATATCAAAAGGATCAAGATCTACATTGAAGGAACCCTATATCAAAGAAGCAGTCTACAATAGAAAGAAATTTTGTCTCCATAGTCATCATAAAAAAGGCCACCAAGACCCTCAACAAGTTGTCTATAAAGCAAGGTAGCTCGAAGGACCTAAAAAACGAATATCACATCATCTTGAAGAAAGTCGAAGCCCTAGAAATAGTTTTGATCTACACTACAAAATAAGGCGAATCATATTGAAGGCAAGAAGGCGTTGTCATCATCTTGAAGGTTATAAACCAAGAAAGGATCAAATCCTTGCTCTATATGAAGATCTTCCAAGGAAGAAACAAATCATCCTCATCGAAAGGAGTAATATTTTCTATTGGAGAAAGGATTTTTCATTTGAAAGAAGATCATCTAAGAGGAAGATCTAATACATCTTCTTCAATCAGTGATAAAGTAAAAGAGTTCATCTTCACTTGTCAAGTAAGTATCTTTCATTCATTAATTTCTTTGGTAAAATGACTTCATGGTTACAAGGAGATCTATAAGTTGGATAGGTCATCAAAACTCCTTGCATAAGAAAGGAGGATAGATATAGTCTCTGAAAGAGAAGTCATTGATATCTATGGATAAGTCTTTGAAGGTCAAACAATATTTGAATGCATGAAAAAGGATCAAGGGACTCATAGGATTCTTATGAAACCAATGAAAGGTCCTCTCATCCCTATGTAGCAGAGGAGACATCTAAGAGATATATAATGATAGAAGATATATTCTTTGAAAATGCAATAAAGAAGGGCATATCACTTAGACCTAATCTACACAAAATTGAAGGTATCAAAGAATGAAGGGATATCTTTATAAGATCTCAATTGGGAGATATGGGAGAGATGATAAGAAGATAATATTATTAATGCACTAAAGTTACCTCATTCTAAAACTTGTGGTCTCTATGCTAGATAGAAAAATACAAGTTAAGGACAAAATTTTTGAAGAGTAAAGGACTCAAACATTTGCAAAAAGGAAATGGAAGTTTGGTCCTCAAATAAGATAGAATAGTATAGCTAAGATTCAATGTTATGGAAAGAAATCTCATATCACCAGAAAGATGGAGGAAGATGAGGAAAAAGGGCAAGGAAAGAGGGAGCAACAGATCTCTACTATGATTGAGATGGTGTCCCTCACAAAGGGGTCTTATCATAAGCTCCTAAATCTTTTCTTATAGATATGACCATGATGAATAATAATATGCATCATGACATCATGGAAGTATTAGAAACAAGAGCTTGTAACATCACCATGTGAATCGTAAAGGACATAAGGATAGAAATCCATGGAAATCAAACATGAAAGATATAGATCTTGGAAACCCCATTGGACATTGAAGGAAAGGAAAAAGTCATCCAAGACAAGGTTGATCATATATCAAGTCAAAAAGGAAACATTTTCCAGATGGGGATATGTAATATCCTCAAGATTCTCTGATGGAATCCTCATTGAAGGGTTCACTAATTTAGAGAAGAAGCAAGTGTTTCATCAGAAAATCCAACTTGTGGAATTCATGGATAATATTATGATGACATAAGAGATGAAGCAGATCAAGGGATTGAAATTTTTTTCAATCAAGGAAGTTGTTAAAATAAGCCTAGATGAGCTAAAGGTAAAATGAGGTATGTATGCTCGTATTTAATATTATAAAGTCATGTTCTATGGTTGCAGGAAACATGGATCACTAATTCTATCTTGAGAAGCGTGATCAAGAGAAAAATGATCTCCTCCTTTGAAAGGGTGCAGGAAGGAATAAGTCACTCTACACGAAATCAACATAATATTCCTCATATGAAGTATGAGGTGGTTGAATACAATTAAGAAACTATGTTTGGAAGCTCCTGGGAATGGAATGTGTAAGAAAGGAAGTTGTGAGATATTCAAGCCTGATGAAGGCGATCAACATCCAAAATACCAAGAGGATTTGACTAGGAAATCTCCCAAAAAGATATGAAGGCTCCGATGAAAGTCTAAAGAAGATGGAGACCCTTGAAAATGGATATCTTTGGGAGATGTGTCAACATGTATGTAGGATGTTGATACCTACAAGAAGATGTTATGCTGAAGAGTCATCTCGTAAGGTAATATTTGATTTAATATTATGTTTTGATTTCTTGAATAATGTCTAGATGAGTTCATGTAGAGCTACTGGAACAAACATTGTAAGTACAACTACAACTAACATTCACGTGGTGGATGGAAATTCCTGAAAGAAACATGATAAGGAAGAATTAGCCATATGACGAAGGTTCCAAATATGTATCAAAAAGGCCACTTTCCATGAAGGAAGGAGTGACATGACGAACCAAGAAGGAAAGTGATTGATGGCTAATGCCAAAAAAGGAAGAAGCTCAGCTAAATTGCATGACATCAAGGAAGGAAATTGAACAAGCAGTTGAAGGACCCACAAAGAAGAAGCTGTTGATGAAAAGAGAGTCCCCAGTTGAGAGGGAACTCTGACAATTCCCTAATTGAGAGGGAGCTTGGGAAATTTCCTATTCAGAAGGAACTTGGGTACATTCCTTTATAGGAATGGGCATATCTTCCCTAGTTGAGAGGGTGAGATAGACACAACATTATTGTCTTCACTTGGGAAAAAAGTATGGAGGATTGGGTAATCATATGGCATTTGATTCTCTTTGAGGATGTGTAGGGCATCTAAGATAAGAGTAGGAAAGAAGACCAATATTCTTTGAGGATTGGGAACCCAAGATAAGAATAGTCCTAGACGGTCATACTCAGTGAACACCCGGGTGGGTTTGTACCTTGAGAGACAATGATGAAGGTATCTATAGTCATTGATCTCACCAACATTATGCTCTTATATGATGAGAGATAGAGATTTCAGTCAAGGCCTTGTTGTGGAAACAATGTTGGTTACTATGTTGCTATACAGATGGGCTACCGATCTGATTCTTCTTATGAGAAATTCTTCAAATTGAGAATGACCAAGAACCATTATGAATACTTCCCTAGTTAAGAGGGAGTGTTTAAGAAAATGTAACTAGGTTCAGCCTTCATAATAACATGATCTTTGTAAATGATGAAATAAAAAGAATAAAATTATTTTTGTATGCCTTGATACATGTGTTTCATGAGCAAGAGGTTTATTTGTTAGTGGCTCCCATTAAGAGGCTTAGGATTTATTATTAAGTCAAAGATTCAATTCCATGTATGAAGGGCTCTTCTTGAGCCTATGTTTAATGTATACAAGTCTATAAAAATGTCTAAAAGCCCTCTAAAGACAAGCACAATCCCTCTTGAAGAAGTCAACCTCAAAACAATAACAAAGGAAGATCATGTAATGTTGAATGAATATACACATATCTTGACACTGACATGTCGACTTAATATGAGGATCGAACCACTATATATATTCGGCTAGGGTCACCACAATAGGTAGAATTTCAGACAAGTATCTCTTTTTTTTTCTAATGGGTACCACAAAGATGAAGTTTCAACCTCTCCACAGTCTCAGTGGATGAAATCTTGGCCTCCTTACAGTCTTGGTGATCACTGTCCCTGCCTACCAATGCAGTAATCACAAAAGAATCCTCAGATGCCACAGAAAAGGACACTGGCATCTTCTCGGCATACATACTAAGACATGGTCTCGACATAGAGGTAATCATGATCTTGATGAAGATATCAATGCAACTCTCACATATATATACATATATCTATATGAATATCTCATTGTTATGATGATGATCTCGGTGAAGGTGTAACAATGATGATCTCGGTGAAGATCCAATAAGGATGATCTCAGTGAAGGTACGACAATGGTGCAGAAGTAACAGTCTCAATGGTGTAGTATAGATGACCTCAATGTTGCAGCAATGATGAATTTAGTAGCAGAAATGATGATCTCAACAATAACGAAGAAGAGGATTGGCATCTTGGTCTTGGAGTGGCTTATAGGTCAAGGTTCTTGGTCTTGGTATTCATCAATTGGAATCTCTATAAGAATAATTTGTGCAGATTTTCCTCCCAAAGAGTGAGAGGTTTTGGCCCTGGCAGAGATTCAACATTTTTTTCTTGTCTCTTTTGTTTTGGTAACTATTTCATGAAGTAAAAGAACATACACTAATAATAAGAGAAATTTTTTGTTGATAAGAAAAAACAAAAATTACCTCACAAGTAGTTACCATTGCGAGAAGAACCTAATCAACCTAATTACCCTAGATTCTTTAACACATCGAACGAAGGTTCATCCTTCTTTTCTGCATCAGCATCATCATTGGCCTCCCTAGGAATAGGAAGATCTCGAATCTTTCTAAGAGCATAATGTTCATTAAAAGTGACATCATGACTTGATTCCACTTCGCTTTGACCAAGCTCATAGACTATATATGCCTTCGAAGTTTCACCATAGCCCACAAACGTTCCTTTCTTCGCATAGGCATCTAGTTTGTTTCTTTTCTCTTTTAGCAAATGAAAGTATATGGGAAAACCAAAAATTGTAAAATGAGAAATATCGGGTTTCTTACTGGTGAATACTTCTTCGGGTGTCTTGAAGTCAAAATCTTGATGAGGGCATCAATTTTGGAAATACACAGCAACGTTGGCAGCTTCTCCTCGTAAGAACTTCAGAAGACCCTGATAATGAAGCATAACTCAGGTGGCTTCAATGGTAGTATGATTCTTTGTTTTGGAAACACCATTTTTTTCAAGAGTATATGCAGTTGTAGTCTCCCTCTTAATGTTATCTTTTGTACAATAGTCTTTGAATTCATTTGACTCATATTCGGTCCCATTATCGGTCCTCAATATTTTGATCTTCTTCCCTGTTTGATTCTTGACCAAGGAAATGAAGGAGTGGAACCACTTGAATACTTCATATTTCTTCTTTAAGAAGTAGATCCATGTCTTGTGAGAGAATTCATCCACCAAAATAACACAATACAAATATCCACCCATATATGTCACAAGCAACATACCTGATAGATCAAAATGTACCAAAGGCTTATGAATAGAATCAACAATAATCTTCTTAGCTTTTACTTCATCTTTCTTGTACTTGGTTTGTGCAATAGCAGATGCATTTGAGGGAGGCTTCGCTATTCTTCCTTTGACATAGTCCATGGCATCATTCTCTTCCAAAGTCAAATCCAAAGTCATCTTCCATGCATGATAGTCAAATGCATCCTTAATCTTGTCCTCATATTTGAAGAAATATGTAGTTGTCATTGGGAATAGCTCCAAGTCCTAGTCTAATAGCTTCCCTCAGTGATTGCTTTGCTTCACTCTTTCTTGGGCTTTGTCTTCACCTATGCTCTGATACCATGTTAATTTTAGATAACAATTTTATGTTCTATGTTTAAGCAGAATTTACTTCAATGATCCTTTAGCAGCGCAATGACAATTTCCAATTATATCCAATAGCAATCACATCAATTTATAAATATTAACAGTAAATTCAGATAGAACATAAAATCGTATGCAGAAGACAAGCCAAGAAAACATCACACAAAATGTGGTGGAGGCTAGGGACAAACCCCAATATGGGGAAGCCCTTTGATCACATCTTCTTATTATTCTTCAGTAGTTCAGTGGGGAGAGAGAGTACAAATATCATAAATACAAGCCCAAAAAGGATCTTCCAAATTAGCAGTCAATGCAACCCTAACCAGAAAGTCAATGGTGGTCAAAGATGCCCAAAAACATCCTCCGAGTAGCTCAGTCAATACTAGTCCAATTCATCCTTCCAGGAGAGTAAAAGTCAACCCAAAATAATTCAGTCAAAGGAGAGAGAAACATTGTTGTAATTTTTTGCGGTCAAATATGAAGTCAACATTGGTCAAACTATCCCAAATCCCTTGTTTTCCATGCCAATAAATGCGGCCCAGGGAAATCGGAATTCCGACCCAAAAAAAAAGTAAAAAATGGTCAAATCTCCCTTGGTCAACACTGGACTGAAAGATCTGAGTTGACTCAACTCCCAAATTTAACCAAGATCTTTTCCTTTCGTGATGTGATTAGAATTGCAATTAAAATAGCATAAAGGAACATAAATGCATGCTGTAAAGAAGAAGGAACATGACAATCATCGGTAACATAAAACTCAAGATTTTGCTAACAGAGTTCGTCCAGGAGGGACTACGTCTCTGGACCCCGGTGTCAAGATGGTGTAGGTTGTTGCATTAAGTGTTTTAAAAAACAATGATGTACATAAGAGGTGCCATTGCTATCATACAAGAAAAATGCCCTCACACAGGAGTGGCTCCAAGAGATGTTCTGTGACAGGAACTCTCAGTCAAAAAGGACTCCTATCAGTATGACACAAACTCATACATGATGAGAGTGAGCATCTCGCCAACATGGCATAAAAGGTATCTCAATGCAAACATACATGGCGACACATGAGTATCCCATCAACATAACAACAAAAGGATCTCAAATAAAACATGACGAATCATGACAACAAGTACATCCCACAAATGATTCCGCGTCACATCAAGCAGGAACCATGAGACAAGTAAGAAAACAAGATCCCACATCAACATCAAACATGGATCTCTGTAGCACAATGCATCTCATAGCAACAAGAAGTACATGAACACACTGCATATACCTCACATCCTAGGAACATCTGAAGAAAAGGATGTCAAATTGCTGAAGCTGGTCGTACCATCAATCTCACGACATCAAATCTCACGGAAATGACTGCTCTCACATGAATGCTGACACCTGCACTCCACTTAGAAAAGTGGTCGAAAAATGAAGTGATCAAATGGGAAATTTGAATGCACCATCAGATTTGTGGCATTGAATAATGCAAAATTGACTATCAAATTTCTGAATTATGAGAAAATGGCAATCTAGGGTTTAAGGAATCTTTTAGATTCCCCATAGATTCCCCCTAGATTCCTCAAAGATTCCCTCCTCAAGTCCTCTGTAAATCTAATGCTCAGATCAAAATTATGATTGCGCCATTAGGCTCGTGTCACTGAGAGGTGTAGGATCGACACAAAATTTGTCTAATTTGGACACTACAACAATTTCACCCTCTTAAGAATTTCGCCCAATCATGGTTTCCCCTGTGCTATTCCCAGGTTCATGGTTCCACCCTACAACAAAAATTAATTAAAAAAGTGCCTCAATCTACATGTGTGCTCCTCCGCTCCTCCATGCTCCTCGTGCAAATAAAAGTCGGGTTTTATAATAACATTTTAGGGTAGATATAACAACGATTCTGTTGTAGATGGATTCATGACAAGCTTGCATTATGAGGAGGGGGTCGGGTGGTCAAACCCCAAACCCTCCATATTAACCCCCAAAACTGTTTTAATAGACTGCATATATTTTTTTTGTTGGGGGTTAGGTCTGCATTGGGTGGCCCGCCCCATAACTTCCACAACAATTTGAATGGGCGTTGTTGGTGTATTAAATGGAGGGTGTGTTTTTTTATTGGTTGCACATTATATGAGGCCGCACAATGGGGGCCGGCCCACGTGGATCAGGCAGGTTCGATCCCCACAGGCCTCACACTTTATACATGCATATGGTTAGGGGTTTGGGGGTGTGGGTCGGGTCCACCAAAGGTGGCCCGCCCACCCCATATAATATATATATGGTGTAATATATGGTTACATTTTGGGGTGTGGGAGGGTTTGGCGGGGTAATGGCCGCCAACCCAAATTTAACATTAAGTTTTGGTGATGTGGTTGGGCCAACGGGGGTCATGGCGTGTAGGCCTTTTAATAAATTTTGTTTCTTTGTAATGTAGTTTGGGGTGGCGGGGGTAGTGGCCCGCCACCTCATTTATAATTTTTTTTTTTGTTTTTATTATTATAAACAAATTTTTAAAATTTGTCTAATATAGGGGATATTAGACAAATTAAAGATCCAACAAATTCTCCTGCTTTCGGGAGCTAGGTTTCATGCCTCGAGGTTGGTCAAATTATAGGACACTTCAACTTGGCCCAAAGTGCAACTTTGACCAAAACTTTGAGTGGCTCGTTCTCCCTCATATGAGCTTGGATTGACGAACCATTCGCATTGTTGTGATCTGGAAGACAAGATCTACGCTCTGCTCATAGTTTAAAAGCATTCTGATCACTTTGATTTTTGAGCTTCCATAAGCCCTCTTTGTCATGTGTGTCTCTAGAGCCACCTCGATCACTGAAGCTCTAAAATTTCGGCCTATTTTGACCTAGAAAAATTCAGCCTCCTGCCACATGTGTGAAGAAGAGAGAGGCTGCCTCCAAGTTGTACAAACCAAACAAGAGAAGAGAGAGATGATGTGATGTGTGATTATCTCCAAATGAGAGAAGGGTCATTCTTATTTATACAATTCGTTGAGGGTGGGGAGACCCATCCATTGGGCTTCATGAGCCTACATTTGACTAAGGCCAACTTTGACGATTTGTCCATAAGACGAATAAATTCATAATTCCATTTCTTCTTGTCAAAATGAGATGATATTTATATAAAAATTGGATGTCTCCGAAAGAGGGATCCAATGCAACAATCATCTCCATCATATGAGCTTTCCTAAGGTGGAAGTTGGCCCTAGTTGCCAATTTTAACAAGTAGCTTCTCTTGTCTATTAAACAAGTGAAATATTTTTTGCTTTCCTACTACCTGTCCATAAAAATTGAAAGGACTTTTTCCTGATTTTACTGAGAACCCCTTTGGTTGTGTAAGCAATCAAGGACCAGTAGACTGGAATACTCAAGGTTATTGCTTTCAATAAAATAAAATATCCTCCTTTGGAGAGGAACTGATTTGTCTAACAAGCTAGACATTCCTCTACATTTTTTAGAGCGGCAACTAGTCACAAACCAATAAGAATTGGGTTTCAAACAAAATTCCAGGTACTTGAATCCCTTGATGATTGGCTTGGTCTGGAAGGGGAGTTGAGAAACTTAGGGAAACAATTTGGGGCGAAATGTTTCTAATTGGCTATGTTTTGGACATTTTCTGAAATATATATATATATATATATATATATAAGAATAAAGTAAAATATAAAAATAAAAAAAAT
Source organism: Pinus taeda (assembly GCA_000404065.3). NCBI lineage: Eukaryota > Viridiplantae > Streptophyta > Pinopsida > Pinales > Pinaceae > Pinus > Pinus taeda. Next base: position 116,988 of record APFE030586244.1, read on the forward strand.
ATTCACCCATTTGGTTAAGAATTCACCCATTTTTTACATACATATCATTAAATGGATAATATTCTAAAAAAAATTACCAATTTTAACAATAAATTACATTTTTTTTTATTGATTATTCACCCACATTCTATATGTATGGATTTTCAAAGAAGAATAGTTTTCTATAATACTATACATGAGCATAATGTTTGAATCCTTCAAAAATACCTTGGTTGAGCTTGAATATAGATGACACGCTATTGATCGAGTCAGTTATGCAAATGCATGACTTGAGGTTGTTTATTATCATACATGTTGCTTTACTAAACAAAGCCATAGCATTTTGTATTGCTATAACATCTCTGTTTAAGCCATGGCCCAACAAGAAAACATTGTCCACAAATTGTAGAGTGAGGGATTTGTGACTTGAAACCTTGACTCTTAGATCTCTGTAAGCTTTTGCATGGGACAATAAAAAACTCAACCCTACATCAATGATGAGAAAGAGAAAAGATGACAAGGGGTAGCCTTGGCGAAGCCCCCTGGAACATCTGAATAACCTTGAAGGGGCTCCATTAATCAAAACTATGAAAGAAGCCAATTGAATACAACCCATGATTCAATTAATCACCTGATGATCTACTCCCATCTAAGCTAAGGCCAACCTAATAAAAGTCCAATTTTCCTTGTTATAAGCTTTAACAAATATATCTTCAGGGAAAAAGAGGGTGATGTATCCTTGACCATCGAATGTAGGGCTTCTTAAGATATCACAACTATACCACGGATTTGTATTTTTTGTAGGAACCCAAACTACTTCTATGAAATTATTCACTCAAGACTTTGTGACACATACTGGCTATGATTTTATAAATTTAATTTATATTACATTCCAGCATGAGATAGGCTAAAAATCCTTTAGAGAAATTACATCTTGCTTTTTGGAAATCAAGGTGATGAAGGTCGAGTTGAATTAGCCTCGAACTTTACTTGAAGCTCGAGATTCCTCAGCCACCCTCAAGAGAACTTCCTTGATTAGGTCATACAACCCATGCAGACTTCGACCGTGAGCCCATTCAGACCTAGTTTATTTCCTTTATTCAATAGAGAACCATATATATTTGAGCTCTTCCTCTTATACTTCTTTCCTAAGAGATGCATTCATTTCTTACGAAACTATTGTGGGGAAGAGGTTCACCACCTTGAGAATTTCTAGGACTGGGCATCTAGATAATTCTTGAAACAACCAGTGGAAGTAATTTATTCCTGCTTCGACCTTATGGTAAAAAATGGACATCATGTTCCCATTTGAATCCTTCAAATCCCATATTGTATTTAAATTCTTGTGGTGCTTTACATAATTGTGGAAGAATTATGTGTTGTTTTCCCCTTCTTTGATCTAGAGGGATTTTCTCTTTAGTCGCCACTCCACTTCTTCTTGAACTAGAACCTTGCTTTTTTCTCCTTCCAGAAATTTTAGCCTTTTGATTTCCTTAGAGGATAACACTTTTCATCCTTTGAGGAGGCTCTTGAGTTGTCCTTCAATCTATATAAGAGAAGCCTACTATCTATTTTAGAACTTTGAACCCCATTTTTAAACCACGGTCTTAGTTAAGGCCAAATTATTAACAAATTGTTGGATATATAAACTTTCCCTATATTTTGTCAACAATATCCACATGTTTGCAATGAGGGCCCTGTAGTATTCCTCCTATAGCCAAGTAGGATCGAATTTAAAGGGGATTAACTAGGATTATAGTTAGTAGAATTGGTTGATGATTTTAAAGGCCTCTAAGCTCCCCTAAGGACTTCAGAAGGGAGGGCCTTCCTTTAGAGCTTTTGACACTATAAAGTGATCCACCCTATTTGAAACTCCCTCCCCATCACTCTAATTGTCCCTCCATATTCGGATTAATTTGATTGGTTTTATATCAACCAAATTATGAGACTTGAAAGAATGGAGGAACAAATTGCCTAAATTATCCAAACGAGAATGATGACCCCATACCTCTCGAATTGAAAGGGTGATATTCAAATATCCTCCTAAAAGGAGGAGGGGGGTGTCCATGAGGTCTTGATGAAAAAAAATCTTCCAAGTACTACTTTCTCCCACTAATGGCACATAAACATTCAACATTATTTTGGTGGCCCTTAACTCCTTAACCTCGAAATCCACACTAATATTTGAGTTCCAAGAAGAAGAGGTCATGTCCTGAAGAGTTGGGCTCCAAGCTATTAGAAGACATCTCGAATGAAAATCATCGTCGCATGCTCTAAATACCATCCTTGTAACCAAGGCTCCAGAGTTTCTTTAACTCACTCCTCTAGCACCATCATCTCCTAAATGAGGAGGATGTTAAGGGATAAGCCTTAGAAGATCCTTTTTAGGGCGAAAAGATTCCGACTTGATTGATTTTGACCTATGATTATAGCCCTTTCATGGTTTCTAACTAAGATGCATTTTTTTTTAGGGCTCATGTGAAGAGTTGGATAGGGATTTTAGCCTCAACACCGGGAGAAGACATGGGAGGGGGCATAGGATGGGTAGGGCCCACCTCCGAGGAGAGCAAAACTAGGCTACCAACAACTTATTCATTTGGAGAATAAACATTAAGAAAACAAGGACCTTTCTTAGGGGATGAGGTCTTTCTTCTTCTGGGGATGATGCATCGCAAAGAGGTTGTTCCTCCACAGATCCCAAGACTGGGGTCACCATGCTTGTTGAGCTAGAGGGAGATTCTTTTGTCTGCTTCATCTCCTTTTTCATCCATGTTTTCCTTGTGCGCCCCACATCCTTCTTAGGATAGGCAGCCAATAGGTGACCCACCTCGTGGCATTTAAAACATAAGAAATGGATCACTAGTAATCAATCTTTTTCACCCACATTCTTCCACAGTTTTATAGTATTAATTCTACGAGAAACCCATCCCTAGTGTCCACCTTAAGCTACAATCATGCCCATCGAAGGTTCATATTAGATTCCTAGTCTCTTTCTATTCTTGTGAATTTTCCAATTTTGTTCCCTATTGCCTGCATGGTGGATTCCACCCCAAATTTGATTGGAAGGCCTAGTAGAATTGTTCATGCCTTCTTTTAGTTGTGATCCTCCTACTATACATCAAATTTTATCGACCAATGTTAGAGTATTGAGCGTGAGAGACCCCACAACCACTGCTTCTCCAGAATTTTCTCCACATCAGATTTCGAGTTTATTAAGAAACATAACCATCCATGTACTAGTAGATAAAATGAGGGGCTATAACCCAGCGTCAAATCCAAATTCTCCTTTATCCACTTCTTAGTTACCGCAATGGATGACGACTTACCATAGAAGCTACCTACTACAATGTTTTGCAGGAAGAATGGCACCTGATCCAATTCTATTATGTCGCCTACAACCAATTTTTCTACTTGATTTTTTCGGCAAATACCTTTGGGGCCACGAATTTTACAATCCTTTGCAAAGAGAATGAGGGAGGTGGATCAACAACTTAATTGGATTTTTCTGCCATCAAATTACTTTAGGAGAATTCATTGCCATATGTTTGTTTTTCAGGGCATTTGAATGGCTAGTCCTCCATCTAAGTACCTGTTGTCGCCATCAACATTTTTGAGTACTTTTGAAAACATCAGAGGGGATTCACCATATTTTCCCCGTGTCAAGGCTCAGTTCGTAATCCACTTTATATCCTTTCAGCCCGTCTTCCATCTGGTTCATAATGTACTAAGTTTGGTTCCATTTACTCTGCCAATTTTGAAAATTTCCCAAAACGTTGACAAACACGTGTCACTAATAAAACTATTAAAATGGAAAAAATTACCAAAAAACACCAACTTTAATGCAAGATAGATAGGATATCCGTCAAAGGAAAGAGATGTAGATTCAATCCTATAACATGGTCGACATCGAAAATCTCAAGTATCAAGCCCAACAATTAATATACGTGTGTGAGAGAGATCGTCATCGAATTTTATACCTTCCTTTTTATTTTCAAATTATATAAACCCATAAACATAATACAAATTTTAATAATTTAAAATACTAAAATTTAAATAATTTATAACATCTTCGTTTTTTTTTTATAGAAAATACTAATTCTCAAAAAAAATCTAGTTCGAATATATATAATATATATATATATATATATATATATATATATGTATATATGAATATATATAATATATAATATATAATATAATTATTTCTACGCATCTAATTATATAACACTTAAACCCATAAATTATAGAAATTTTGAATAATTTATAATACCAAAAAAATCTAATTACTTTATAATTTTTTATCTTTTAAAATCTTTATAAAGAGTGTTAATTTTCATTATATTTTTTTTAATCTTTATTTTTTATTTTTTTTATTGAAAAAAAGTGGAATATATTATTTGTGTTTTTTAATATTTAAATAAATTAAATAATAATATATTTTAGGAAAGATGGTTTTAATTATTTTTAACTTAAAAATAAAATATAAATTTAAAATAATTATTTTATTTAATTTAAAAATTAATCTAACATACTCCACGATTCAAAATGGAAACCTATGGCCTTGGTAACCACCCAATATGACGATCTGCGGCAAAGTGATAATAATACTATATAAATGATCCTAAAAGTGAAAAATAAATTATTTTTATATAAAAACACATGTTTTAAAATAGTGTATCTTACTCTCACAAGTGAGATTCAATGAAGTGTTCAACACGGAAGTTGTACAATAGTTATGTGACCACCATACATATGAATGGAATTTAAATGATGTGAGATTATAATATAAGTTTAACGAAATTCGTAAAAGTATACACTTATTCTTTCCAAGTTTCTTTACATTTTTTTGTACTGTTTTGTTTCACATCGAAGTTGATGCGATTTGGTTCTTAATTAAACAATAAAAGCTTTTTCCCTCCACAAATGCTAATTCTAATGTACTATTTTTTTTGGAAATCACACATAGGGTTGAATTCCTCAATGTAGTACTTCTTCTTTCTACCCTACTCTTTTCCCCATATCCATTTACGAAACTTATCCATAACAAAATTCTTTAGCTCCTTGCTATTTGTTGGGCAAACATTGAGGTAGATATTCCATTTTTGCATCCATGTGTAGTTTTGTTTCATCCATGTTTTCTTTCTTTCACTGATGCCTTCATTGAAGATAATATTAGACCATCTACCTAGTCCCATTTGCTCAATTCCTTTTAGATACCTTATGAGTCGCACCATATCAATTGCTTCGATGGGATTTGCTCCTGTTTCACTCAACATTATCTCATAAGATACCGAAATTTTATATTCAACTTGCTCATGATCAACCGTTTTTGGATTTTCTCAATTTGTTTACATTTTGAGATGGGGTGTTGCTAGCCCACAATTCACACCCATATAGTATCACTGGACAAACTAGGAGTCTAAAAAGTACTTTAATCGTTTTCCAATCCCATAATTCTGCCTCTCTACATCTGTTTTGAAGAGCATATAATGTTTTCCACCCTCCTAAAATTCTCTTCTTTTTGTAGTCCTCCCAATTAAGTTTGTTTTTGAAATCAATCCCGAGGTACTTGTACTCATTTACTTCTTTAAAAATATTGCCTTCAAAGAATAACGTATGCTAGTTTTGCTTCCTTTTATTAGAGAAATCATTATTTTGGTCTTGCTAGTATTGCATAGTATTGAATTGCATCTCCACTACTCTACAAAAATGCTCAAGGGAATATAGGTGCATCCGCAATCCATGGGTCGATTTAGAAATTGATACAAGATCATGAGCATATAAAAGAAGCTTTATCACAAACTCCCCCAACCAAAGCACATATGAAGATGGTGAGAGTTTCCAAGGACAAGCAAGTTTAAGCACAAATAAAAATATGTTTCGATAATGAGAATCATTATTTATTTATTTTGGGATAGAAATAATATGTTTTTATTAATTTTGTGTCCGATCACAACAAAGAAATCGGGATATTTACATATTCTTCAAGTATACATCTTTAGGAAACATAGGAGGAAGTAGTTCCAAATTCCCTTTCAGAGTGTTATTACATGCTTTCTGAAAACCAAAAATAAGGAAACTACTAATATAGATTCTACAATATTGGCCATTTAACAACTAAGGCAACTACTACTATAGATTATATAATATGAGTCATTCAACAAATTGCATTTGCAAGGGATTGTCATATCTTACTATGGGGTTCAATGAACATTTTGTTCATGGGATTGCCTGGGGCACTGTTGGTAGTACTTTTGTTGTCCTCATTGCTTCTTTAAGCCTAGAGACCTGTCATTTGTCGATGCACCCGATCTATCTCGTCATCCAATTGGTGGATTCTATATTGCTACCTTTGCACTTGCTATGACAAGGAAATGATTTGATGTTGAAGGTTCATGATTTGAGTTCGCCTGCTTTGACAACTCGATATATCTTGATCCTTTGCTGGTGAGAGATCTTGATCTGCGTGTCCATGAGCTGGTCAGTTATGGCACGTTCCATGTAATCCAAGTTGAGCTATGTTGGTGTGAGTTGTTTTGCAATGTCAGATGTGTCCAACAATGGTGGAGAGTATGGTCGAAGGCGCTCTACATTGAACACTGGGTGTAGACCAAGCAATGGTGGGATGATGAGATTGAAGTCATTATCCCCTACAACCTTGGTGATGGTGTATGACCCATATCAGAGAGGGCGAAACTGATGGTGGAGTCCAGTGAGCCGCTCCTTCTGCAAATGTAGCCAAAATTTGTCGCCCAGCTAGAATTTGTGCGACACTCGATGTTGATCATGGCACTGCTTGTACTTAGCATTAGCTTTGTCCAGTATATCATCGACCTATTGGCAATGTGTTGAATGTTTTCAATGAATTTCTTAGCCTTGTCAGTTTCGGATTGGACATGAGCTGAATCGGCCTGAGTAGCTGCAAATGGTATAGCCACATCAATGGTACATAATGGCTGAAATCCCAGCCCTACCAGAAAGGGGATATGGCTCATTGAGCTATAGAGAGATTTCTTGTAGTTGTTCTGGACATAGGGGAGTCTTTCATCCCATGTGCGTGGATTCTTAGAGTTGTAAATGCGTAGAATGTGTACGATCATCCTGTCGACAACCTCTATTTGGCCATTAGTTTGGGGGTGGAACATCATGGAATTGGTAATTTCGGTATCCAGCATTGACCAGAGACTTGACTAAAATGAACTTAGGAATCTGTTGTTCCGATTTGAGATAATGGGTTGTGGGATCCCACATTGTACCCACATCCACTCAAAGAAGATATTAGTAGTGGCCTCTAATGTGATACTCTTTTTGCAGGCTGCCATGATGGCCATATTAGAAATTTGTCGACAACCATGAAAACACAGTCATTTCCATGCTTAGTAGAAGGAAAGCCCAACATGTAATCCATGGATATAGATTACGAAGGTCGACTAGGAGTAGGTAGAGGAGTATATATGCCTTGCTTCTTGATGGTGGTTTGGCAATGAAGTAGACGACACAGGATCTAATGTACTTCCCAACATCCTGACGAAGTTTTAGCCAATAAAAATACTTCTATAGCAACACCACTATTTTTTCTACTCCGAAATTTCCAGCAACCCGACTATAGTGTGCCTCCCAAATCATCTTGGTATGCTCGCTTGAAGGAACAAAAATGTGTCCTAAGTGGCATAACAGTGCATCCTAGAGGTGAAAATTTGGAATTTGTTTCCCTTCCAGGAGTGTATAGTATGTTCTGCTGAATTTTGGACCGCTCTGGTAAAGATGCGGCCATCCTGAAGTCTCATTCCCATAGGAGTCGAGCACAATGATCAGTGCCGTGACTTGTGGTCGATTGAGGTAGTATACAACATTATCGGTGCTACCCTTCTTATACTTAATGTTCAAGTGGAACCGTTGTAGGTAGGTGGACCATTTCTTATGGTGGTCATTCTTCAACTTCCCTTGTGTCTGTATAAACTACAGGGGTCGGTGGTCTATGTGGATAACTGTTTCCTTCCCCATAGTGTAATACTTCCATTGACGGCAAGCCTGCACAATGGAATACATTTCTTTTTCATAAGTGGGATACTTTCAGACTGAAAGTGTCTCACTGTGGTAAGCCATTGGATGCCCCTACTGAGTAAGAACTGAACCAATAACATAGTCAGAGGCATCTGTCTCAATCTCAAATGGTTGTTGCAAGTCTGGTAATGTGAGCATTATTGTAGACCCGAGGCGATGCTTCAACTAAGAAAATGCCTTGTGTTGGGTTTCAGACCAAAAAAAAATTTCTTTCGCTCTGCCCTAAGTGACTTGACTTAAAGGCCAAGTGATATGAGAGAACCCCCAACATGAACCTGCGGTAGAAATTGGCAAGACCCAGAAAGATACATAGATCTGTTAGAGTGGTTGGGGCTGGCCAAAATTAAATGACTTGTATCTTGGTTGGGTCCACATGCACACCCTGCTCATTAATGATGTACCCCGGATATTGAACCTGGGTCATGTCAAAAGTGAATTTCTCAAAATTGGCACACAACTTGTGTTGTTGCAGGGTTTGAAGGACCTATCGAATATGGTGGAGGTTCTCTTCCCAAATCTGGATGAATATCAAGATGTCATCTAAATACACGACCATGAATACATCGGTGAAGGGTTGCAAGATGTTGTCCATCAATCTCATGACGGTTGCGGGGGAATTCGTCAACCCAAAAGGCATGACCAACCATTCGAAAAGACCCTCCTTGGATTTGAAGGCAGTCTTCCACACATCAGAGGGTTTGATAGGCACCTGGTGATAACCAGACTTCAAGTCAATCTTGCTGAAATATTTCCCCCCTTGAGCTGGTCCATAAGGTCATCAATCCATGGAAATGTGTACCTATTCCAAAAAGTGATCATGCTCAGCACCTGATATTCAATATAGAGTCTCCAAGTCCCACCCTTCTTCTGTACCAATATAATCAATCTCCCATAGAGTGATGAGCTTGGTCTCATTTGCCCTTTCTGCAACAACTCCTGAATCTGCCTCTTGATCTAATCGTTCTCCATAACAGAGTGTCGATAGATCATTCCATTGGGTAGTGGTGTGTCATGGGTAAGATCAATGGAGTGCTTGACCTAACAGTGTAGAGGCACCCGTGTAGGTGAGGTGAAAATGTCCTTGTACTCCTCCACGACCTTGTCCATTTGTTGTTGTTGTGCGAAGGAGCCTTGTCTGGAAGTTGTGGCCACAATCTTCTTCTTGTCCTGAGGGTGAATCATAAGGAAAACAAATTTCCTACCCTAGGAAATGATCTTACTGCATTGATTTATAGTGATCAAAGATATGGCGGTAGGCGGGGCTACCTCTGATATCCTGTACAACTTATTTCCCAGAGTAATAATCACATATCAAGGTATAAACTCATATATAACATGGTGTTTCCACAAGTATGTTTGTCCTAATAATACATCACAGACTTCAAGAAGAGAAACATCACACAACACCTCATCCGTGAAGGGCTTGATGTCGTAGGAAAGGAGGCACTTTTGGTTGACACAAAGATCTTGTCCTTGGTGAAGCCACCTGATGGTGTATGGTTGTGGATGTGTTATCGTCGGTAGGCTTGGACGCTTCACAACCTCTGCTGAAATGAGGTTCTTTTGGCTCATGTTGTCGACAATGAACTACAACGGAGAACCCTTCACCCACATCTATGAGTGGAAGAGGCATTCCCCCTCCTATGGACCTTCAAGCTCATGCTTCTAGATCTTGGTGGTGGCCACAGTTGCATTGGGCTCCACGTCAATTATCTTCTTCCCTTTGTCATCCCCTTGTCAGGTTCTGACTTAGAGTTGGAACATGCATCTAAATCGGAAGCCTTCAGCTCAGCCATGAGTGACTGCTTGGCCCATCATTCAATTGTGTTGTGGGTGGAACTCTTATGGAACTCACACCATTTTCTTGTGTCCTTCTTTGTCTTCGTAGTGTTTCTCTTTTCCTGTGGCTTCGGAGGATTTTCGTAGGTCACCCCACCTTGGCTTTGGACTTTTCTCTGTGGTTTGGTGGCACCTTATCCTTGCTTCATATTCATAGATCCAAAGTATCACTTCTTCTGTTTAAACTTTTTCTTAATCTTGACAGTGTATCGTATGTCATGTTGAGCAGGGAGATGTCCAGGAACTCCATCTCATCCTAGATGTACTTGTGTAGACAGTCGCAGTACTTAAGTACCAAATTCCACTCAGAATATTTGATACCCAAGGGTATGGAAAACATTTTTGAACTCTAACACATCTTGGTCCCTTCCCTACCATAGCTTGGTCTACTTTATGTATTTATCTTCATAGCTCTCGACATGGTAATATTGTTCCTTGATGGTGTCTCGAAAAAAATCCCAAGTCCCTTTGTTCACAATAGTTTTCCCATTAGTCCTTGACTTGTGGGACGACTTTGGGAAGTGCAAAAGTAATATTTCCCTGATTGGAAAAGTCATGAACTGGAAAATATCCTTCCAACATATTCAACCATTTATCTATGGTGTCTGCATCTATCTAGCCCTCAAATATGGGAATATCAAAGTTGATGTGTACCTTAAAAGGAGTGGCGCCTCAAAAGTGGTTACTAGATGAATATGGATCACATGTCGGTAATCGTCGGAGGATCTGGGCAAAGTTATCCATCATCACGTTCATTTGTTGTTCGAGAGCTTACTCAAGCAATATTTTGAAAGGATATCCTGCCCCCTCATCTTTCTTTTTTTCCACCATGGGAGGTCGTCAGGGTTTGTGAGCCTGGTCTTGTAAAGGTTAAATGTGTTCCAGCCCTAAATCCTTATACACTAACCTCGTTGGGGACATGCAAATAAAAACAGAGAGAGAAGACCACTCTAATATCACTGATCTAAACTTAAACAAGAATGCAACAAATTACAGATATAACCATGAATATATAAATGTAACAGAAATAACACTTCATTTCATTAATATCAAAATACTGAAATACGCTTACAAATGGAAAAAAACTAGCTCGGGTGATGGTAGATTATCTCTAAGAATAGATGTGGCAGCTACATGCCTCTAAAATATGTTACAATGAGGCTCAAGGGCCTATTTATTATTGAACAACAAGGGAAAACCCTAAAAAACCAAAACCATAACCCCAGGAGATGTAACGCCAAGACTTTGTGGGCCTTGTTTGGGTTAGTTGGGCAACCAACTTCCCAGGTGGTAACTTGGTCATATTATCTTCGTTTTGTGTGTGCTATACCTTGTTCGAAAGGTCTCTCCGAGTACTACAGGATTTGTAGCAAACCCTTGCCTATGGCTATGGGCTTACTGCAGACCTCAAAAAATTGTCGTTTAGGGTGTCAAAACTGCTCTGGAAGTTTAGGACCTGAAAAAAATGCTAAAAATAGTAAATGATAAAATAAACAAGGAAACAAAGGAAATCGACTGGAGGTCTAGGCGGAATAGGCGGGTGGCCTCCAATATCCACCTTGATCACTCCTAGCACCCCTGAGAATCATCTTACTTAATTATGGGGAATATTTTAATCTTCAAGTTAAAAAACCATATTATTATTAAGTTGGATTTCATGTTGCAAAGTTTGTCTTAGTTTTTTATACTAAGCTAATAATAATAATTTGAAATAAGATTTGTTTGAAAAAAGTTAATTAAGTTTAATTATAGTGATGGGAAAGAATTTGTTATTTTTTTATTTAGATTTAATTTTTGCAAATTAAATATTAAATTTCTAATCAATATATTATTATAATGGCGTTGAGTTTTGTGGAATTTGATTTAACTTCTATATTGTCCTTGACATGAGCAGAAGAACCCAATAGGTTTCCTCAATATATGTGTTTTCTGAAGAAAAAAAATGTTAGGATGTGCCATTTCTAATGGTAATTTATGCAATGTAATGTTTGATGTAAGTCTTAATGGAACCTTGAGGAGTTTATTGATCCATAGTGATGCATAGTGGTACGCTTATATGGCCCTCATGGGACTATTTTCAAAATTTACATGTTAGCTCATAGAATTTATTATTTTTTAATTAATTCAAGGACATTAGATGTGTATAAATAGTGGGGTCATGACATTTTCCTTATTAAACAACACACCACAAAACAATATAAAGATATGAATTAATATGAGATACTTTCATGGATATGATTTATAAGTGCTATTTTGGATCTTACTGAGAAATCTTAATGATAAATCTTAGAACATGGACTTTGTCATGAGATTTTGTGTAAGGTTTGATTTCATTTACTTCTTGAATGCATTTTTTTAAAATATTGTGATGCTAATGAAGTGAAGACATGATTATGAAGATCCTTTGTGCATAATTTATAATACATTATAGTAATGTTAGGTATTTTCAATCCTTGTGATTTCCTAATCATGATTGTTAAAGTTTTTTTTAGAAACTCATTAGAGTAGGAAGGCTTGCAAGTTCTTTTAAAGAAGATTTTATCTTAAGGAATGTGAATTCTTTTGTGTGAAGTTTTTTATCCAAATTTATTAATGAAATTAAATGAAATACATAATTAAACTTAAAACAAAGAGATACTGTGAAATTTGATTTCAATAAATAAATGGAAAATGTTGAAGTTATATACATGCAAAATAAATGTAAACTAGCTCAAACGATGTAGATTATCTCTAAGAAGAGATGTGATGTCTACATGCCTTCCTGAACTATGTTACAATGAGGATATAAGGATTTTTTATTATTAAGAAGAAATGAGAACCCCAAGAAATCCAAAAACATAACACTGGGAGATGAAGCATCAAATGTTTATGGGCCCCGATGTCGTAAGTTAGAATGTCAACTTCCTAGGGTCGTAAATTTGGCATACGACCTTTGTTTGGAACGCATGATAGATCATTGGAAAGATCTATCCAAGGAGTAAAATTTCCAACTGTCGTCAATTCAATGATTTTATTTGTCTCATTTCCCCAAAACAATGTTGTTTATGGCCTCAAAACGACACTAGGAGTTTAATACCTAAAAACTACCAAAAACAGAAAAATGTCGAAATAAGAAAATTATGTGATGAGCCAGTGAAATAGATGGATTCCTACTAATATCCACCTAGATCAATCCTCCTCCCTTAGGAATCAATTGTATCCATTTTGTTGAGTGCTTCCATGAGATGGGGAAACTTCAGCTGAACTTGGCCCTTGGTGAGCCACTTGCCTTGGTGTGGAAATTGGCCTGCTTTGACGACCCGATATAACTGGACCCTCTATCGATGAGTGCTCTTAATATATGTTTCCATGACCTAATTAGTTGTGACATGTTCAAGGAAATCTTGTTTGAGCTCTATTTGTTTTAGCTTCTATACGATTTCTGATGTGTGCAACAATGGTGGAAAGTATGGTCGAAGGCGATCCACATTGAACATTGGGTGTAGGACAAGGAATAGGGGATACTTATCTCAAAAGTGTTTTCGCCAATAGCCTTAGCAATGGTGTAAGGTCCATAATGTAGTGTTTGAAGCTCTTGTTGGGCCCCTACAAGGCAATCCTTCTACAATTGCAATCTGACATTTTCTTTGACTTGAAACTTGTGTGGTAGCATGTGCTAATGATGGCATGGTTTATACTTAGTATTGGATTTATGAAAGATACCATGGACCTGTTGGTGGATGTGCTAAATCCATTCAATAAACTTGGTAGATTTGTCATATTTTGATTGAACATGTGCATATACTTCCTATGTAGTGGCAAGGGGTAGTGTGACATTAATGGGACCTAATGGTTGAAATTTCAGGCCTAGTTGAAAGGGGCTATGGCCATTTGAGATATAGAGAGCTATTTTTTAGTTTTGTTGAACATAGATGTGTTTGGTCAATTTAGTATTTCCTAAATTGCTACTTAAAATGCCAATCTGGGAGTCGTAAACTAATGAAGTGAAGTGCACTGTATGTGCAAGATAACCTTTTCCTTAGTCTTTTGTCGTTTTTGAGTTTTTAGTTTGTTTTTGGGCTTATCTTCTGTGGATTCCCTAGTGTGAGATGGAAAAATTGAAAATGAAGTGTGAATGGTAATGGTGATTTCTACAACGATTTTCCAAAAAGTTCTCAAAAAGAAAGTTTCCAAACTGACTGTAATGAAATCAATTCTCGAAAAGAAGTAAATGCACCAAAACAATGAACTAGTGACAATGGCCCAGTGTCCTTACTGCTGTGTGAAAAAGAAAATAAAATCTGAACTTAAAGCAACTCAAACACTGAAAGAAAAGCAAACTAAATCACACTACTTCAACCCATACTCTGACCCTTCACCTTTCGACTCAGTCTGGCTATAGGAAAAATTTTGAAACAAAGAAAAATTTTGCTTGAAATAAGTTTGCATGCCCCCAACATAATGATTGTTATGCAACCATCTCACAGAAAAGATAGATCAATAACTTAAAAATTATCCTCTTCAAGGGGGAAACCTCATTGACATTACATAAATGAACAATTCTTGGATGATACAAATGATAAGACCTTATTTCTATATACAGGAGTCTAAGGGGTCACAATATAATACGAGCCTATCACAACAATAATAATGTAAGGATGCAACAATAACAATAGTGTGCTTCTATGGGGCACAATAATAACAATATGGGGACTACATGGGCACAACAATAATAATAAGGGGGTTGCACTAATAATAACAATAAGGGGATACACTAGTAGTATAAGGACCTAACATGCCACTAGATGCTTTTGTATAAAATTCTCATCCTCCCATGTGGAATCCTCAGCGGGTAAGTTCTTCCACTTGATGAGATACTCTGAAATTGATCAATTTCATAGCTGTCAGGTTCTTATTTCCATGATTTTTTTAGGTTCCAATACAATTTTTCCCTCCTCGTCAAGTTCTGGCAATATTGTTTGAATTGGGAGCTTGTCACCTATAACCTTCTTTAAGCAAGAAATATGGAAAACTAAGTGCACTTGGGAAGCTGCAAGAAGATCGAATTTGTATGCCATAGTACCAATATTTTGCAACACCTTGTAGGGACCATAGTACTTTGGTGATAATTTATTATCCTTCTTAGCTTGCTTGAGGGATATTTGTTTATATGATTTTAGTCGTAGAAATACCCAGCCTACATCAAAACTTATTTTGTTGTGATGTTGATCTGCCTATTGTTTCATTCTATTTTATGCCAAAGTGAGGTTATCCTTTAAGAGTTGGAGAACTTGTTGTTGATTCTTGATGTGATCTTCCACTGCTTGAACCTTGGAATTTTCTCTTAAATATCATGTGATGGACGATGGATGATATCCATATAGTGCCATAAATGGGGTCATTTTTGCTGAAGTATGGAAGGAATTGTTATACCACCATTTAGCCAGAGGCAACCACATGACCCATTGTGCTTGTTTATCAGATACAAAGAAACTAAGATATCCTTCTAGAACTTTTGTTCACTATCTTAGTTTTCCCATCATATTGAGGATGATAAGATGAGCAATGAGATAACTGAGTACCCAGACAGGAAAATAATATCATCCAAATATTTCTAGTGAAAATGGGATCTCTGTCACTTACAATTATCTTTGGGTTTCCATGTATATTTCCATAAATGAAACAGAAATTGTATTGGCTTTAAATGGATGAGATAATGCACAAAAATGTGCATACTTGGTAAGTCTAGCAACTACCACCATGATGACACTCTTTGCTTCAAACTTCGGTAAAATTGTGAGAAAATCCATTGAAACCTCCTCCCAATGTTGACTTGGAATGGATAAAGGTTGTAACAAACTCAGGGTCTTGATTGTCTCAACTTTATTTTGTTGGAAAACCAAACATTCTACCACAAACTTTTGAATATCAGATTTAAGGCCCTCCCAAAAATATTCCTTCTTTACCCTGTGGTAAATTTTTAAAAATATTGAGTGTCCTCCTAAGGGAGAGGTGTGCAATTCCAAAAGAATATTTTGTTTAAGTTTGAAATTCTTACAAAGATATAAGAAATCTTTGTACCATAACGAATCAATTTCGAGCTAAATGTATGAGATGTACTGGGATCTTGTTGCAGTTTTTGAATGGGCGTCCACACTTCTTCATCATTTTTCCATTCATTCCTTACTTCTTTTATCAAATCTGGTTTGATAATATAAATAGCATAAAGAAATCCTTCCACATCATCATCCTTTCTTGAGAGTGAATCTAGAACAACATTTTACTTCCCTTTTTTGTAAATTATTTCAAAGTCATAACCCAACATCTTTATGACTCATTTTTTCTAAGTGGGGTTACGGGTACCCCTCAAACCCCCTGTTAACTATGTGGAAAGAATATAACACAACCCAAAAGACTCCTCTTCTTCAAATTTCTAGGAGTCGATAAGCTAAATTGTTCAAAATAGTGTGTCATTTAACGGACCATCTTGACTTGAGTCATTAACCGAATCAGTTGTTGATTCCTCAAAATCCGTTATGAATCGTGAAAGCATAACTATTGGTACCTTATTGCCTTCTTTGTTTTCTTTCTCATCTTGTACTTGTTCATCCTGTACATGTTTTCCTTTCCAACTCTTCTTATTATCATCATCAAGCTTTTCATTCATGGTTGATTCCTTATTGTATCTGTAGTTATGAGCTATGTTTCCATAGATATCACATTTGTAACATTCGATGTTATTCATAGAAGATTTTGTTTGGTGTTTATCTCGTGATCCTGCAAATTTGCTTCTAGGGTTTTGTCAATAATAGTTGTACTTGTCTGGAACTTCACAATCCCTAGCCATATGTCCAAAATTGCTACATTTGTAACATTCGACATAATCTCTCAAATGATCAAATTTGTTGATATTACATTGAGTTCTCAAACATGCATTTCTGAAGGATCTCCTGGAATTATATTCATTCCAAACATACATGCGACATTTGGTAGCTCTACGTCTAAACCTTCCAAATGAATAAAAATGACCATAAAAGATAGGTTGGTACCTGGGAGAAAATCTTCTTCGAGGAATTGTCTTCTAAGGTTCTTCCTGCGAGTCTTGATCTCTTGATCTAGCCGAGGGATCTACCCTTTTTGCATATCCATCTTCTTTAGTTGTCATAGAAGGACTTGACTCTTTTTCGTATTTTTCTTTGTAACCAAGACCAGTCTTGTCACTATATGATTGCTGGTCGCTGATGAGTTCGTCCAAAGCCTTTGAACTACTGGCATCGTCCTGAAGAGTTTTTCCACGTTTAACTTCCTTTCGTAGAGAAACTATTTCATCTTCTAATGCTTCTCTCTCCTTGTTGTTTTCCTTTAGTTATTTCCTAAGTGATTCTTCATTTCGTTTGTATTCTTCAACCTTGGTTTAAAGATTGAGGACTTAATCTCTTTTTGTCTTCAAATCTTCTTCAAGAGTGTTGACATGCTTCTTCTCAATTTTTAGCTCTTTGATAACCCTCATCACTTCGTTTTGAAATTCAACCTCAGTCATTTTCTTCTTTGTCTCCTTCTTTGCCATTTGCCTCTTTGTTATTGTGCTTGGACATAGACAATAATATTCCATTGAATTTTTCTTCATTATCACTGTCTTCTTCGGATGAGGAACTATCTTCTTTGGTGAAGAAACTTTTCTTAAATCATTTCTTCTTTCCTTGCTTGTTGAACTTCCTAGGACCTTTCTTTCCATTCATAACAGCCTCATTTTCGTGAGGACATTTGGCTCCAAAATGCCTAACCTCACCACAATCAAAACATATTAATGGAATTTTACCATAGAATTTTCTCGTACATGTTCTCATTTTCCGCGTGAATACATGAATCCTTTATCTGAGAGTTCTTCTTCCTCTTCTTCCTTTTCTTTATCCTTACAACTGCAAGTTTTTTCTTTCTGAGTCTGCTTGTCCTTACTATTTTTCTTGGATGCAGCAAATGTTGTTTCTAAGTGAGATGCGACATCCTCTTCTTCAATCTTCATTTCATATGCCGTAAGAATTCCATGCAATTCATCTATGCTAAGATTGGTCAGATTCGATCTATCTTCCGAGGCAGATATACCTTAGGGTTAAACCTTTCTAGCAAAGTTCTGAGGATCTTCCGAACAATAATTTTTGTTTCAACAAGTTCTCCCAAACCTTTCAATGTATTTTTTGTTTCATCAACACGCTGAAAGTATGCAGCAATATCTTCATCTTATGTTATGAAACTAGCTCACAAAAAGGTAGATAAGATAGATCAATGCCATAGAAATAAGCCTCTTCAAGGGGACAACCTCCTTTACATTACACAAATGAACAATTCTTGGATTATACAAATGATAAGACCTCCTTTCTATATATAGGATTCTAAGGGGTCATAATATAATCAAGGCCGACATAGCAATAATAATGTAAGGGCACAATAATAACAATAGTGGGCTTCTTTCGGGCATAATAATAGCAATATGGGGACTACATGGGAACAACAATCTAACAAGGGGGTTGTAGTAATAACAATAAGGGGTTACACTAGTAGTATAGGGACCTAACATGCGCCTCTCCTTCAAAAAGTGTTGTCCTCAACGCTTGAGTAGTTATTGATGATTCTGTATAAAATTCTTGTCCTTCCATGTGGAATCTTCAGCAGGTAAGTTCTTCCACTTGATGAGATACTCTAAAATTGATTGATTTCTTAGCTGTCGAATTCTTGTTTCTGTGACTGCTCTAGGTTCCAATATGAATTTTCCTTCCTTGTTAAGTTCTGGAAATATTGTTTGAACTGGGATCTTCTGCAACTTTTGAATGAGTGGCCACACTTCCTCATCCTTCTTCCATTCACCCCTTGCTTCGTTTATCCAATCTGGTTGGATAATAGAAATAGCACAAAACAATGCTTCCACATCCTCATCCTTTCTTGAGAGTGCATCTGCAACAACATTTTTCTTGCCTTTTTTGTAGATGATTTCAAAGTCATAACCCAACATATTTGTGACCCATTTTTTATGTTTTTCTAAAGATAATCTTTGTTCTAAAAAATATTTAAGACTATCATGATCCATTTTTACCTTAAAGTGTTCCCATTAGGTAAGGTTGCCATTTCTTAAGTGCATGTAGTATTGCCAACATTTCATTCTCATAAATAGCATTCTTGAGATGTAGCCGTAAACATACCCAATCACCTACATCAAACCTTCTTTCACTGCAATGTTTATCTGTCTATTGTTTCATTCAATTCTGCACCAAAGTGGTGTTATCCTTTAAAAGTTGGAGAACTTGTTTTTTATGCTCGATGTGATCTTTCATTGCTTGAATCTTTTTCTTCTTGACATGTCCTTCTATATTAAGAGTTTTAGGAGTGGTAATTTCTTCCAATGCATTACAAGAAATGGATGGATTCATTTCTTGATGCTCAATATGAGCTTTCACTTCTTGAACATTTTTCTTCTTGATATGTCCTTCTATATTTATAGTTTGAGGAGTGGTAATTCTAGCCAATGCATTACAAGATATGTCAAATTCAATTCTTCTTTCTTGATGTAATCTTTCACTTCTTGAAACTTTTTCTTCTTGATATGTCCTTCTATCTTGAGAGTTTGAGTGTTAATTCTTGCCAATGCTTTAAAATATATGGTCAGATTCATTTCTTCTTTTTCTGGTGTTGGTTCCTGGTGTATATCCTCTTCTTTTGATGTTTCTTGATCCTTTTCTTCCTCCTCTTCAGAATCAACGAAAAATAATTTCTTCTCAGCACACTTATGACTTTTAGTGCATTTTCTATTACAATTGTAACAAAGCCCTTTTTCTCTTTTTTCTTCCAATTGTTGTGGTGTCAACCTTGTAGGTTGTGGAAGGCTAGGAGAAACAACACTTCCATATTTATAGTTGTGAGGGGTAGAATTCCTTGTTGCCATAATTTTGCTTTCCACTTCTCTTTCCAACCTGAATGCCTTCTCCAATGAATCAGGTTCTCAAAGACGAACCTTATGTTGAATGTTATCCTTTAAAGCCCCTATGGGGACATCAATCCTATGCCTCTCTAGAATATCATTTTGCCTTATATTCAATATTTGAAAGTCCTCAATGTGTTTTTCCATTGAACACTTTTGTTTGAGATTTATCAATTGGCTAAAGAAGATGTTTCTCTTTGTATCCTCATAATGTGCTATCATTTCCTTCGTGAAAATTTACCATGTAAGAAGTGGTTTACAAGAACAAAGCCCTTTATACCATAAAAATTGATTTGGTTCTAAATATGAAGATACAAAGATCAAAATATTGCTCCATCTGTAGTATCCAATTTACTGGATCCTTGCCATCAAACTTCCTCATATTGCCTTTTCTTGATTTTAGGAGCTCGATCTTGAAATGGCTGTAACTCTATAATTTCGGATCTTCCAGTTCTGAAATCACGATTTGAAGTAACCCTCTACATCCTCTTTCCAATGCCACCAGTCTGATCAAAATTACATTCTCCAAGAAAGAGTTATGCACAATTTCCCAAGATGGCTTGATTATATACCTTTTTCCGAAGAGCGAATTTGTATGAAGTTCCATGTGTCACAGTTTCAACCTTGGGTTCTGAAAATGATATTCAAAAAACCACAGTCCATCCTCTTTCTTTAACGTCTTATGAAAATTCAATATGATGCTCAGAGTGAAAGTTATGACGATTTTCCCAAGGTCACCTTTTTGGAATGTAATTCTGGAGTCTGCAAAAACCCTAACTGCCTCAGATCATATATCTGAAAACATAGCAAACAAATATCTAAAATTTTGACCCAAGGTTCATACCACTCCCTTCTAAAATGGGTTTTTGTTTTAGCTTCTGAAACTTCGTAGCGAACAAGTTATAGCGAAATTTCCACGATGACCCGTTTTAAATGAAATTCTGGAGCTTGCAAAAACCCTAACTTACTTAGATCATATCTCCTAAAATATAGCGAGGAAAGATCTAAAATTCGGACCTAATGTTCAAAGAGATTTAGTCTCAAATGGGTTTGTTTATTAGCTTCTGAAATGTTGCAGAAAAAAATTTATAGCGAAAATTACACGATGACCTGTTTGGAGCAGCAAAATCCTAGAATCCAAAGCTCTGATACCAAATGTTATGAAACCAACTCAAAAAAAGATAGAAAAGATAGATAAATGCCTTAGAAATAAACCTCTTTTAGGGGGCAACCTTCTTTACATTACACAAATGAACAATTCTTGGATTATAACGATGACAAGACCTCCTTTCTATATATAGGAGTCTAAGGGGTCTTAATATAATCAAGGCTGACATAGCAATAATAATGTAAGGGTACAATAATAAAAATAGTAGGCTGATATGGGGCACAATAATAACAATATGGGTACTACATGGGCACAACAATATAACAAGGGGGTTGTGCTAATAACAATAAGGGGTTACACTAGTAGTATAGGGACCTAACATCTTCCCTCATTTTGAGTTGCTCAATTTTGCCCTGAAAATTTGTAGCTTTGCTTCTTTCACCTTTGAGTCACTTGCATATATATTTTCAAGCTTGCCCCATATCTATTTAGCAGCTTTTCAACTCAAGACCTTAAGATAAACAAATTTGATAAGCCCACTGATAATAAGATCTTTATCCTTTGCATCATATACCATATTTTTCTTACCCTGTTCATCTTGGGTCAGTGTGAAGTCTTTGTCAACGATTTCCCATAATTCGTATCCTTGCACCAACAAATGAACCTGTATTCTTCCACCTCAAAGTGCATAGTTATTTCCATTGAAAAAGGAACTCTATTCTTAGTATACTCCATGATCTCCTTCCAGTTGTTAGACTATTATTGAAGGAACCAAGCTCTGATACCAATTGTTGGAAATACTGAGAGGAGGGGTAAATCAATATTCCTTAGCAATTAGCACTTTTAAATATCTTCAGAGAATTATTTAATCTTCAATTGTTATTAATGTTTATGAAGTAATAATAGTAAATAAAAGAACACAGTAGACACGAGAATTTTAGGTGGAAAATCACCTCTGGGTCAAAAACCACCGGACGTTTTTCTAATAAATTCTTTAATCTTCAGCCCCAACTGAAATGAAAGCGACAACTTCCTAGAATTCTAGAAAATAATTATTCTCCAACTCCCACTGGAAGGATGCCGCAATGCCTTAGTTTCTTCAATAGTCAACTAAATGGATGCCCCAACATCTTAGACCAACCTACCACCCTAAAGTGTTCACAGGCTCCAACATGTAGGTGACTTCATGCACCAGCCTAGCACCTCCCTGACACCCAATAATGACCAAAATGAGACAAGAGTGTGGATTCCCATAATAGGGACAACGATACATGATACAATATGATTTACAATTATTTTGACCGAACACCCAATCACACTATAAACTGCAAACCAACCATGACATCATCCCAACAGAGACTCCTATAGCTCCCAATAATGCCTTCTCGACTCTAGGCAGATAAACTCTTTTAAAAAAATGACTCTTCAAATGATGACACTTTTACAAATGACCCTTTTACAACTTTACAATGATGACTCTTGGCATTGACACTTCTTCACAATATACGGATGGTTGGAATGTCTTCAAAGGATGTCCCACTACAATGCTTCTTTTGATTTGATACTTCTGCTCTTGAATTGTTTCTTGAAGTTGTACTTGAATCTTCTTCTACCTACATGCAAAATTTGTCTAGAGAAACCAATCCCAAAACAAAACAAAATACCTTTCAACTTACCTCTGCCTGCAAAACACATGTAAGTGCATAATAATGAATAAATACAAATTAAAATTAAAATACGTACCTGAAGTCTGTTTGTCACTTTTGTTGTTGAAATATTGCAGCAGTAGAAAAATATTCCCACTCTTGACATAGGCCTAGACTCTATGTAAGACTATATCCAAAACTGACCTAAATATATATACAATAAAAACTGATGACAAACCCTAGACTTGTGATGGACCAAGTTCTAAGTACAACAACAGAGACGATTCTATCAACTATGACAAGACAAGTAACATGAACTTACAACATCATATAGATTTAGAAGACTTGGTTTAGAATCAAGAATATGTAGCATCAAATGTGTAGTATCAAGAATAAGACATCCGACATATGATATCAAAACTAACTATGACATATAGAGATATAGAGATATAACTGAGACCCTTGTATGCACTTATGTTGTCCTAAAAAAACATATGTCAGAGATGATACTACTATTTCAAATGTAAACACTAATCATACATACCTTGTTGTAGGATACTTACCCTTGACTGTTGATGTGTGGTCCTTACTGTAGTGATCCTTGAATGCATGCATTTTCTTGCCTTCTAGGAGTTCAATATTGAATATGTTGTATCTATGCAATTTCAAATCTCCAGGGTATGAAGTTTCATCCTGTGGTATCCTTTTGAGTCCTCCTTTCAACCCCAGATGTCTAATCAATATTGGATTCTTCAAGAAAGCGTTATGACCAATCTCCCACGATGACCTAATTATTGACTCGTTCAATAGAGTGAACTTGTATGAAGAGTGACATGTCACGGTTGATGCCTTTGGCCCTAAAAATGATATTCAACAAAATAAAATTCTTCCTATTTCTGTGAATATTTATGAAATTTGAATCCAATGCTTAGAGAAGTTATGACGATTTTCCTACGTCACATGTTTAACATGGAATTTGGGAGCCTGCAAAAACCCTAACTTCCTCAAATCATATCTCCAAAAATATAGTGAAACAAGATCTGAAATTTAGTCATGAGGTTCATAAAAATTTCGGCTAAAATGGGTTTTAATTTCAATGTTTGAATCTTCTCAAAAAAAAAAATTATAGTGAAAATTCCATGATGACGTGTTTGAAGCCACAAAATCCCTACTAGAGAAGGATATGAGGGTCATTATTTATATGAATGTATTGAGTTAAGAGGGTCCTCAACGAGTGAACGTTGGAGGGATTTTAGTAGCAAGAAGGATTTATTAATTATTTACTATTCAATGGCCACAACCAATTATGAGTGTCATGCCACAACCCCATAGGGTTTTAGCCCACTAACTAGGGTTACTAACTTCAAACATGAATATCTCTCAAACTGTGAAGAATTACTTGGCGTACCATATATCAACGGAAACATCTCGATGAGTAGATTCCATATTGAATATAATTGACTCAAAATAGAGTAATTTTAAAAGTCAAAATTCCCTTGAAAGATCAAGGTAGCCCCTGGTGTTTCTTGGATTGACATCAATGACAACCATTGATCAACAATTATCCCATAATTCTTAACAAACTTGTGATAATACCCTGTCAAACCTAGAAATCCTCGAAGATGCTTTATGGTTGTGGGTATTTTCCATTCCTTAATGGATTTAATTTTGTTAGGCTCTACCTTAACACCCCTATAAGATACAATATGATCTAGATATTCTACTTCCTTTACTCCAAAGAAACTTTTGGAGGTCTTTGCATATAATTGTTTCTTCTCCAATAGTTTGAGCACCCTGTCAACATGTTGAAAATGATCCTTCCAAGACTTTTTTTAGATTATTATATCATCAAAAAATACTAACACAAATTTTCTAAGGAAGGGTTTGAAAATGGAATTCATCAAACCTTGAAATGTAGAAGGTGCATTGGTAAGGCCAAAAGGCATGACCAAAAATGTCTTCAGTATTCATTCTAATTTGATGATATCCTGAATGAAAATCCAACTTGGTGAAGTAAATTTCTCTATGTAATTCATACAACAATCCATCAATGACAGGTGTTGGGAAAATTATCTTTAATAATGATCTTGTTGAGCTCCCTATAATCTGAACACATGTGCCATGATCCATCCTTCTTATGCACAAATAATACTGGAGCAGAGAAAGAACTTTGACTAGGTTGAATTATACCGACCTCTAGCATTTCTGTAACCATACGTTCAATTGCACTCTTTTGGGCTTAGGGGTATTTGTAAGGCCTAATGTTTGGAGCAACACTTCCTGGAATAAATGAATAGCATGATCATGATCACGAATAGGTGGGAGGCCTTTGGGAGTCTCAAATACCTTGGAATGATTTCCCAAGACTTTTTGGAGATCTGGAGAAACAAATGATTTCAATGTTTGAATCTCTAGTGAGCATAATTGTGAAATTACACGACGTTGCTCTTTATTTAGAATATTTTTCATGCCATTAGAGATGATTATATTTCTTGGTTTCCATATGATACCCCTTAATTCAACTTCCTTTCCTTCCAAAAAAAAAAATCAAGAAAATTTCTTGAAAATTAAAAGCTATTGTACCCAAAGGTTGTAACCATTGGACTCCTAGGACAACATCAACACCACCCATTGTAATGGAAAGAATTGGAATATTCAATACATATTCCCCCATGGTTAGATTGATATTATTGCACTTTCCAGAGAAATTTATAGTTCCTCCATTTGCAACCATCACTTGACAATCTGGTGCTAGATATAGGAAACAATTTAGTTCCCTAGCTATCTTACAATGAATACAATTATGGGTACTACCTGAATCAATTGACACCATTACCTTTTTCTTCTTGATATGTCCTTCCATATTGAGAGTTTGAGGAGTGATAATTCCTACCAATGCATTACAAGATATGGTTGGATTCATTTCTTATTTATCTAGGGTTGGTTACTGGTGTATATCCTCTTATTTTGGCGTTTCTTGTTCCTTTTCGTTCTCCTCTTCACAATCTATGTAAAATAATTTATTCTCAGCACAATTATGACCTTTATTGTATTTTCTATCACAATTGTAACAAAGCCCTTTTTCTCTTTTTTCTTCCAATTGTTAAGGTTTCAACCTTGTATTTTGTGTAAGTTTAGGAATAGAAACACTTCCATCTTTATATTTGTGAGTGGTAGACTTCCTTGTTTCCATAATTTTTCTTTCAACTTTTCTTGCCACCCTAAATGCCTTCTCCAATGAATTAGGTTCCCGAAGGTGAAACTCATGTTGGATGTTATCCTTTAAAGCCCCTATCAAGACATCAATCCTATGTTCCTCTCGAAAAACATTTACCCTTATATTCAATTTTTAGAAGTCCTTAATGTGATTTTCCATTGAACCCTTTTGTTTGAGATTTATTAATGGGATAAAGAAGGTTTTTCTCTTTGTATCCTCATAATGTGCTAACATTTCCTATGTAAAAATTGACCAAGTGACAAGTGGTTTATGAGAAAAAATCCATCGATACCATACAAACTCATTGGGTTCCAAATATGAATTTGCAATGCATAACTTTTGTCTGTGTTGCAGATTATGGAGATCAAAATATTGCTCCATCTGTAGTATCCCTGTTAGTGGATCCTTGCCATCAAAATTCCTCATATCGGTATTTTGAATGTGGTGGGTCCTCAATCCAACATTAGATTCTATTAAATCATGATTAACATTTCTTTTTTTCTCATCATGAGCTTCATCTAATATATTTTCGCCATTAGGAAGCATTTCTTCTACCAACTTTGTCAAATATTCCATGTTCGCATTTAAACTATCCCTCAAACCTTTCGTGTCTGCATTTGATCCATCATTCAAACCTTCCATGTCTAATTTTAAACCATTCTTCAAACTATCCATCTCAGCTTCCATTTCGTTTTTGGTTACTCTTTGTGAGAGCAAAATTTGTTACACTTGGTCTCGTAATTTTGATATATCATGTTGCATTTCTTCCTCTTCTTCATGCATCATAGTTGAGTTTTTTGGTTGCTTACTAAGAATTTCCATTTTCTTGCTTTGTGTCATTTTGGAATCAAACAATGATATTTATGCTTTACTATGCCCCTCAAATCACTTCAAACTAATTTTTCAAACAAAACTTATTCAAATTTTAAGAAAATACACACCTTTTTCCTCCTTTGTAGGAGCTCGATATTGAATCTGTTGTATATATATAAATTGAGATCTTTGAGGTCTGAAATTAGCTCTTGTGGTATCCCTATGAGTCTTCTTTCCAATTCCACAAGTTAGACCAAATTTGGATTCTTCAAGATAAAGTTATTTCCAATCTCCTACGATGACCTAATTATGGATTAGTTCAGTAGAGCGAACTTGTATAGAGTGCCATGTGTGACTTTTTCAACCTTCGCCCTTGAAAATGATAAATAAGTTACTAAATTTGTGCACTTTCAACCACTTTTTACTAAATTCAAATCCAATGCTCGTAGAGGAATATATGATGATTTTCCCAAGGTCGCCTACTTGAGACAAAATCTTCGAGCTTGCAAAAACCCTAACTTCTTCGGACCATATCTTTGAAAATATAGCGAACCAAGATCTTAAATTTTTACATGAATTTCATCAATATTTTGGCTTCGCGTGGTAAAAATTTCCACTTCTGGACCTTCGTAGAAAGTAATTATAGCAAAAATACCACAATATCCTATTTACAATCGCAAAACCCTAGAATTCAAACCTCTGATACAAAATGTTATGTAACCAACTTACAGAAAATATAGATCAACAACTTAAAAATTATCCTTTTTTAGGTGGAAACCTCCTATACATTACATAAATGAAAAATTCTTGGATGATACAAATGAAAAGGCCTGTTTTCTATATATAGGAGTCTAAGGGGTCACAATATAATGAGAGCCTACATAACAATCATAATGTAAGGGCACAACAATAACAATATTGGACTTCTATTGGGCATAATGATAACAATATGGGGACTACATGGGCACAATAATAATAATGAGGGGGTTACATTAAAAACAACAATAAGGGGCTACACTACTAGTATAGGGACCTAACAATGACTCAATTCTAGGCACATGCCCCCGAAGCTTCATTTCATTCCCCTAAGTAGACTATTGGTTACTAACAAGTGGATGGAATGAAGATTCATTTATGAGATCAAGTGAAAGGTTCAACTGGGAATCTACGAGATCTAAGAAAATACTCGAATTGGAAGGGGATCTATTTCATCTTTTAAGAAGGTTGACACAGGAAAATAACTATGCTTAATGGACTTTATTTCATTTTTTAATGAGCTTGACACACAAAAAAGGAACTCTGCTACGAGAACCTTGTTTCATTTCTTAATGAGATTGACACAAGAAAAGGAACTATGCTTCGACACCTTATTTCATTCTTTAACGAGATTGACACAAGAAAATGAACTCTGCTTTGGAATCTTGTTGTATTAATCATGGCTCCCCAAATACCATGGCTTCCAATAATATCTCATCAAATGGGAGAACAATGTTCTAGAAGGGATACATATTAAAGGATCCAATGGAAATATTAGATTTCAGTACATGATGCAGCACATCAACTACTAAATCATCAGTAGACATGGGCATGGAACAGGTTTCCACATAGTTAACCTATGGTGTGGGAGATACCACTTGCATATGAGGACCATTTAGGGAAGTTGGTCGGCTGGGATGCAAATTAGGACTAACGAATGAAGGTTGGTCAATGGTCACGATTATTCCTTCATTCAGGAAACACATTACATGAAAGAGTGAAGAGACAAGAACTCCCATGCCGTAAACATAGTCACGATCAAGGATTAAATTAAAATCCAAAGGGCCTGTTGTATCATTTTTTGGTTTTGATAAGTTAGAATGAATTAGACAAAGAATGAAAATGTATTTACAAAATGTTAAGATAGGATATGGACAAAAATAATATTGAATAAAAAATGTTAGGAAATATTTTGATAAAAGATGTCCATATCAAAGAAAATGTTACACTAGATGCCCTAAAAAATAAAGGCAAACTAAAATGTTAGATTAGACAGAAAAGAAAAGAAATAAATTGTGAAAGTGTTGCAAATCTAAATGCCACTACTTTGTTCTAAATTCAATTTGAAAAATAATAGTTTTGTGCAGTTTGTTTAGATGCCACACTAGGTTATTTTATCCAATTATACAGTTGCATCATTATTGGATTAATTCTCATAGGTATAAAATAAATTGGCTCAACAGTTTAATCTGAGCCAATGGAAGAAATAAGGTATAGAGATAGATTGTTCATAAAAAGAAAATATTGGGTTGCTAGTTCAAATGCACTCTGGAAGGATAATTAAAAATGTTAGGAATGGAAGGGTAGGTAGAAATGTGAAAGTCTGAAATGATGAAATGGTTATTTCCTAAAGGATCATATCACATCGCATCATTCATAGGTGAATGAACCATTGGGCGAAAGAAAGTGTGATGTGTGATAACACTGTGAACCGTTGGATGACT
Source organism: Pinus taeda (assembly GCA_000404065.3). NCBI lineage: Eukaryota > Viridiplantae > Streptophyta > Pinopsida > Pinales > Pinaceae > Pinus > Pinus taeda. The sequence continues at coordinate 146,083 of APFE030586244.1, forward strand.
ACTGATTCCTAACCGTAGGATCATATCGCATCACATCATTCATAAGTACATGAACCATTGGGCAAAACAAGGTGCGATTTGCGATATGCTATCACTTCATTCATTAAAACACCCAGACCCACAGTCGCTGCTCCGCATCACGTTTCACTTCGTTAAGCTTTGCCCAATCATTGTTAACCTGTGATTAAACCCTAAAATAATCTCATACCACCAAGGTTTAAAGTGTTGGGCCCTTCCCTAAGCCTATGCTTTATCTCCCGCTCGCTTCCCTCGCCCGACTATCGTTATATAACCTTCCACCTAATCCAATGCTCCAAATCCATATCGGTCGTGCTTGATGGCCAAACAATACCTGCTCGATAAAGTGGTTTTCCTCGACCCTCCTGAGGCTACGTGTCACGCTCTAAAGTATATTAGGTGACCCCTCCTAAAAACTGCCTTCACCTCATAAGCAGTGCGATGACCCTTTAATACCACCTCCCTGCTAACCTAATAAACCCCCTATTATCCGTTATATAAACGTTCGCGCCATATTCAAAAAGTTACTCGTTACACCTTAAAACCCCAAAAACCTTTGTTTTCATGCCTTTCGCCTGTTTCACAGTTAAAATCATTAAAACCTTCAGCACCACCCTAAACCTCTATAACATAATTTCACCTCCATTTATGTTCAAAATGTTGCCACAACTCCTTCCTCAGACATCTCTATCTAAAAAAAGCCATCAATCGCCTTCTCTATGAACCGGTGTTTTCTTAATTATTGTTGTGTTTTGCAGGTAATTAGCGGAAGACTAGAGCTTGGATAAATAATTCTGATACTAGTTGGACATCCTGTTTACTCCAAGACTCGACAAGAAACCTGTTGAAAATCGTATATTTAGAGAAGAAGACCATTACACAAGGAACAGAGAAGAAAACATTCACACAGAGCCTTGATTGTTAAAACAGAGTAACCAGATAGAGTATACAACTCTCATAGTAAAAACACTCAGGGATTCTTTCTTCATCCTAGATGAAATCAAGCATATATTTTTGGTAACGCCCACTTTTACTAAATACACTGAGATGGATGAAATCTACAGGAGGGTAACAAATATTTCTATACTAGACAAGAAACACTGGGAAGAATGAATAGATTTACTTAATTAATGATAATTGAACAGCATTTAACTTTTGAGGGAACAATCAGCTATCTTCAACCACTTTTTAATTTTTTCAGTGATAGTCACCAAACAATGCAACACCGAAGCAGTGCCAGATCATTAAACAGTTTTATTTTTTATTATGTAAATAATCTATTTTTGTAAAAGCAGTTTAGGATATTTTTCGTCATATTGTTGTATAAATAACTCTCTTCACGAGTTATCATGGGTTGCACCCTTGATGAAGAATTTCTAGACATTTGATGTACTTGGCTTTTCTGGAACCTTAATACAAAGCATAGGATTCTGAATTCTGTTTTACACAGTTTGTGTTTCCTGTAAGCATTTCTAGTATTAATGATTATGTTTTTCTTCATAGTATTATGACTTTACAGAGATAACTAGGTAGGAACAATTGTGTCTCAATATATTCCTATAAGCTTCTGAAGTGATAATCATTAAAGAGAGTGAACTAATGGACTGTCTGTTTAATTAATTTCCTCAGAATCAATAAATCATCAGCATCTTTTGTAAGCATAAGCATATTACCTTGAAACTTCTGAACATAGGTCAGAGGTTTTCATACTTATGATTATCTAGCTTTATATTTGAAAACTATGGCAATCATATTACTCTTTTGTTTATGTTCATCATCATAAAAGCTATTTCACTGTGTAAATATTTATAGAAGCCCTCTGCTGAGATATTGATATTATTTAAAAGGTTAGGCATATCAGTTCTATATCTGTTTCATTCATTGGTCTCCCAAATTAAAAGAAAATCCCCAAAACATTTATCTTAGATGCTTTGGCATAATAGCTGACCATTATTATCTCAAAGGTACAACAGGGCCTTGGAATACCATCACATATCTATAAAGGTCAATTATCTCAGGGTGTTGTCAGTTAAACTAGTTCTAACTTTTGGAGGAACTAGTGGAAGGTCATTTAAGCAGTGGAACTTCAGTCAAACTGGTAATCATCTAGTTAACTGATCAATCAACCCAAAATAGTTGGGGCATGAAGAGAATTCAAGTCCCCTAAAATTGGTGGATATTCGAAGGTAGTTTTAATTTCTTGTAGCTCACACAGTTGCAAGAACTTGCTATAACCATAGTGGAGGAGGTAGCTTGATTAGGAGCTTCTTGTGAAATTAGAGAGCGGATGATTGTTGGTAGCATTAATAGCCTACCAGCAATTTGTTTTGCACCACACTTCAATGTTTTGGGCATGGTTTTTGAGGGTGGATATTTTTTTTTTATGCTTTTTGGTCATGCACGTCCTCACTAAGTATCTTGGGAGGTCTGTAATTGTTCCTTGCATGCACATCCTCACTAAATATCTTTTGGGATGTTTGTACTAGGTCCTTGTAAATTTCTGTTTGCCAAGGCTTAACTACCTATGATCTTAGGTGCTCACAACAATTCGACAGTTTATGGCACTTTCCAAATCACCATTCCTGAAAGGATCCAACAAAACGACTTCAAAGGAAGATGAGAAGGGAAAACTCTTTTTCGAACTAGCCTAGAACTAGTGGAATTGGTTGGTCCCAATGGTTTTAGAGTTGTACTAGTCTAGTTTGGTGGTTCAGATTGGCTAAGGTTGGTCTTGTATTGAACTGACCTTAAAACACCAAATTCACTAGTTCTCTAATAAACTGACCAATTCTAAAGAATGTAGTGCAACATAGCTAATGACCACCAAATACAGAAAATGAAAAACAAATTATTAACTCGAGGGCCCTACAAAACCTAACCCTAGTAATTAATGGTAATATTCAATTTTTAAAGTTAAAGTAAAAGTTGACATTCTCCTTATCTTTCCTTTTTAAAAAGGAAAGATAAGGATAATGTCAGCTTTTACTTAAATTTTTAATATTAACATTAATTGTTTCGAGTTTTTTCAGAGTGGTTCCAACTTCATTCAATTTTGAGAAAGTCAAATTTTAGATCCCATTCAAAACATAGTGGTTATTGTTTGAACCGCTTCTTTATAATGAGTCCTAGACTTTGACTTCCAATTTTTCAGGTGCAGTTATTGCATAATCATATTCCTCATGAGACTTTGCAGCAGAAGTTGATCTTTAATCCATTGCAAGCACTTGACCTAGCTTAGGGAACCATCAGCTACCCCTCCCAAGTTGCACCTCAACATTGAAATTTTATTTTTCAGTAGACATTCATTTTATCCATTAGATCATTTCTTCCACTGTAATAGTCCAGCAACACCCGTGCCAACATATGCTTGACAATCCATCTCATCTTTATTGTTATCTTATAAACACTCTTAAATCTTGTGTCTCCAATATAAAAGAGGAAGAACTAGAAAGGGCCTTCTTGGCCCTCTTCACAACAAACAATATCTTTAGCTTCTCTCTTGCGCTTACACTCTAGTCTTCTCGCAGCTTTAGAATGGTGAATCTTAAACATAGTCTCATGATGTCCATTCAGGGATCATAATTCACCCTTTGTTTGAATCAAATTACCCCCTAGCATTCCCTTTACCTTTACATGCAGGCATATATTTTCCTTTTGGAGATTGTTAAGCTTCCCATCTCTGTTTCGCCTCCCTCTCCTACCCTCGTGAACCCGATAAGCTGAATTTAACCAATCTCAATGTATCTGAGATAAACAATCCATCCAACTAGGTAGATTGAGTTGAGACCCTTTTAGAAACTAAATCCATCCCTCCACAATGATATATCCCTCCCCAACAACATCATCGTGCTCTGTTCGAGATCTATCATTCCCATGATCACTATAAATTTTTGAGTCCTTCACTTACATATTTGGTAACATCATCATTCAGATCACTTATACTTTGTTGTGTTGTTTCTTGTGTTATGATTTCCTTTAATGGAAATATCTCCCTAGTAGGCACTAGTAATTAAATTCAAGTTCTTATTGAACTCTTGCGTTAACATACTTAATTTTCATTTTGACCTATTTGGTTTCAAATTCTTGTGTGGTTGGTTTATTGGTTGACTACTAGCATTCACCAAGTGGTTATTGATGATCATAGTTAGTCTAGAGTGAACGTTGGACTTTGCCTTGAAAACCAAGCCCCAAGAATAAGCAATTATCATGGAACATTTCAGAGCCCATACTAGTGGAAGGCCAATTGTGCAGTGGGATTTTAGTCAAACTTAGTGATCATCCAATTGATCAATCAACCCAAAATATCTAGTGCATGGAGAATTCAAGTTACCCAAATATGGTGGAGATTCCAAGGCAATGTAACATCAATTGTAGACCAACCTTGAGTGTACAGGTGTTGCATGTAGTCACATGATCAACCTTGGGAATTTCACAATCCATTTTGTAAAAATTCCCAAATAATAGTGGCCTAATTTCTCAAGGAATTGTGCAAGGAAATATGGGCTCAAACAGAGGTAGAAATTTACTAAGTTTGGGTTATAGCTTCTTAGTGAGATGAGAGACAGGTTATCCACTTGCCGGTTGTGCTCAGTTGAGCAAATAAATTGCAATACATTTCTATTCATGATATTAATGCAAGCAAAGATTGGGTTTTTTAGCCTATTTCTTTCCTCGGGAAAAATTATGTGTTCATTTGTGTTATTTCTCATTGCACATATGAAATTTTTGTTCTAAATTGTGAATTAACTTCGAGAGAGCAATAGAGTAGGTTTGTGTCTTGTGATTTTGATTAAAACTTCATAAGTAGTTGCAACTCTACACCATAATTTCTACAAGGATGGTGGAGGCAAATTAAAAAATATCTGTTAGTAGACAATATCCCTACTTAAAAGTATCTATGACAACTTTTGCGAGAAGAAGATGTTGAGGATAAAATATTGGATTGTGGAAGAATTAGTCACAAAATTCACAAGGGCAATAATTTTGGTTGCAGGTGTGGAGGTAGATGGATTAAATGTAATCGTGTAGTAGACAAGTCACAGCTACTCCTTTGATATTTGTCGATGATGTGTTACTATTTGGTAGATTGACCTCTTTTGATCGGTATCTGCACTCCTTATGAATAATAATAAATCTCATATGGCTTCTTCTTACCGAGATGATGCATTGGTATTGGAGATTTATCATATTTTTGGTGTTATCTCCATTGCATCGGATGCAGATTTTGAAAATCTTAGATTTATGCTCCAACCTAATTGTTATGGAATTAAGGATTGGAGTTGACTTATAG